>JAOBRD020593503.1:0-32966 GCA_027575215.2 Hydrozoanthus sils
CAAATTTTTTTCTTATTCAAATATCTTTTTCAACTTCCTCACTATCCAACAAAAGTTTAGGTTAAGTCCCGCCTTAAGAGTATTATAAAATAAAAAAAAACATTCAGAGCTGAATAACATTGACATTCTGACGACGACTTTGTTCTCAGTATCAACAAATTCAGGCCCTAATGTATAGCGCCCAAAAAAATGTGAACCCCTAAATGAGAGCCCAAAAAAATGTGACCCCCCCTAAATCGGCGCCCAAAAAATTGCAGCCCCCCCCTACATATTTGCCGCCCCCCCTAGTAATTAATGACTGCTCCCTAAGTAAAGAGTTTTAGTAGGTTTAATTCAGAAACATGTTAAGGATTAAGTTTACACTCATTAAAAGCTCTTCAAGTTTGTTTTTAAACTATTATGTTTTTTTCTTCTTTCTTTATATCATGTCGCATTCTTTTTCCCTCTTCACCTTTCGAAAAGGTTTTCGGGGTCGTAGTTTCCTGTTCAGGCTCGTCTGTTCTCGGGAGGTTGCCAAATAGTGTGAACAAACGCTTTTTATCTGAATTTCGTACACTAAACCGTCCGAGTAGGCGTGCGTATGTATTAAGACAACTTAAGTTGAGAGTTCCGTTGGCTTTTAACCCACCTTGACTGCATGCCTTCCGGATTGCCAGGAGGAAAAACAGGAAATGAAGTTTTGTTGGCATTCCGCGTTCACCAGTGGTGTTCTTAGCCTTTCAACGGAAGGATAGACAGTTAATGTTCTTTTCGACTTAACTTACTGTTACTGTAAAGCAAACACATTATACAAGGATAAAAACATAAAATGGCTGAAAAACTCCTAAGACTAGCGTACGACACATATTACTGATAGTGAAAGGGCACTCACACAGTTTATCGAGAACAACACCAGGGTAAAGAACTGCAAGGTACATTTGTGACTCTATACCAGGCAACTTGACCTGTTTTATCTATAATCATATTGTCAAAAATTGCAGGTTGTTGTTAACAATCAAGTGCACTTAATTGCTTCTCCATTTGACTAACAATTAACATTTGGTTTTCGGCTACCAAAAAAAGCCCCGGGAAACAACTGAACAGATAATTGACATATCAAACATGTCTTTTCCATGTAGGCAGCCTAAGCTAGCTATTTTAAAAAAGTGGTTCTCAGCTCTTGGACAATATAAAAAACGGTATTAATTTCAGTTTAGGCTTAATAGTTTTGGATAGCGCTAAATAATCAGTTTCAAGGTAAAGGCTTTTGATCGTTTGCTAGAAGGAAAGCGAAAGCGTCCACCGAGCGGAAGCAAAGAAATTACAAAACAAGGACAAAATTGATTTATCATGGCGGTTTTGATTATTTCTTCATGTTTATTGAAATTAATCTGATTTAAAGATCACGTCAAAACAGGATAATTACGACTGGCAGGTTGTTTAAAAACAATTATTTCCCCCTGGCATCTTTTTAAATTACAACACTTACCTCAAATCTAAATATCGGTAGCCTATGCATTGTAAAATAAATTTATAAATTCGTATTTATTTATATAAACGCAATCGTCCCGTTACGCTTGGTTTCGCAAAGTTTCTCGTGTTGTTCATTCAAAAGGCAGTTTGAAAAGGACCAGAATTTTAGACTTAATTTTAATTTTACATTTAATAACTACCTTAAGGCACTTTTTGCAAATAAATATTTGTGGTGATCTAATTTCTGTAAAAGGAAAAACATAGTCTTGTCATTAGTTTGTTTTTCTTGAATAAGAACTATCGAGTTACAACTTTCGTTTTTAGAGAACTCTAGCGTGCCCCTAATGTAGCTACACTCTTTTTTTTTACAAGAATATACTTTATAAGAATATTAAGGCTGAAAATGGCCAAATTTTAAGAATATTTTTAAAAAATGCTAAGGCTCATTACAGAACGTCGACCACTTCGTTCTTTTCTGCGACAATTTGACAGCCCAGGTGTCTGACGAATTTAAAGGAGTCTGTATCCAAACTGAATGATGTCAGTAGTTTGGTTCGGACTAGCAAATGCCATCGATTTACTACAAGCCCATACAAGTGAAGCTATTCCACACCGCAGTCAAATTTGAAAACGGAAACTCCATGTCGCCGATTTTCTTAAAACTAAGAATATTGGTAAGAATATTTTTAGCCTAAAATGGGCCAAAAAACCTTTATTCAAGCTGAGTTAAAATTAAGGTTTCAATTAATCAACCTCAACCGGTGTTAATGTTGCAAAAATTTTCTGTGAAATTTCAAATTCCTTTTTACATGCGATCATCAACTAACGCAAGCCTAAATGACAATCGTCCCGGGAAGAGAAGAGTTTTATTACAAGAACGACTGCGCCTCGGGATAATTGGATTGAAATTATTGTCTGCGGGATAAACGTAATCTCCTCCGCATTTTTGTATTTTACTTTTTTCATTAATTTTACTCGAGAGTTTGTCTTTAGATGGACCTGTTACTTCCCCGATGGCCGAGAATTGCCATCCATGAGTGACCGGCGCCTTTTTACCCGCGTACTCAGGACAAGAATGAGTTCAACCCGGGATCAGTTCATCTCGTCTCCAAACAACATAATTTCATAAGCAGAAACAAAACGTTTTCTTGACACCAGGACGAGATTCATTTGAGACAAAAATCCCTTTTAGACTGGCCCTGCTAGCTCGGGAACTGGACATTAGCGACACATGCAATGAAGTGAATGTTTTAAGTGATGTCTTTCGAGCGTCTTTCAGGGTCTTGGATGAAGCCATTTCAAAAACAACAATTTTTGACATCTTCGGAATTAATCCTCTCGCCATTGGGATGATACTAGCTAAAAGCTCAGGGTGGCTCATGATAAACATAAAGTTTAGAAACACATATGAGTACCAGAAAGAAATTTAACCATGTTGGAGATATTATCCGTCTACAACAATAACTGAAAAATGTTCGAAAATTTACGAATCAGCAGTTCAGCTGTTTTAATTTGAGAACTGTAACCAACTAACACTAAGCAAAAGAAATTACTCTTTTATAAGTATTCGTGAGGAAACGGCACTGCTTTTATCGGCCTATCACAATCTTCAAAGTAACAAGTAAAATACATTTTGTTTATAGTTAGATAAATCAGTGTAAATAAAAGAAACAAACTTTAACGCAAGTAATTTTCTACCTAACTCAAGATTTTCAATGCCGAGTGTTGCCTGACTTGTGTGTCGGTGTTTGCCAAATCGCGGTAGGAAGTCAAAACTTCACGGAGGACGCTAATTTACAAAGAATACTTTCTATTGTTTTGACTACAGCTGCTCCCGCTAATCGAACAAGACAGTCACAATCTTAAGGCTTTTCATAAATTTTTGATGAACGACTCTCGATCTACCTGCTGTTCACAGGTCATATTTGCTCATCTGCTTTTCAGCTAGCTGAGTTTAAATACAAGATTACGAGCATGGCTGCTTCGAGAAAATGACAAAATCTTAGACCTGTTTGGTTTGGAAGCCAAAATATATCTTCTTGTCGTTAGTTTGCCCGACAATCTCCGCCTTCCAGGATTATTTTAAACTAATTCATCTATAAAATATATATTTGTGAAGGAATGAAAAGGTTAATATAAACAACGAGACATTCTATCATAGCTCATAAATCTTACTACATTGCAAAAACAAAAAAAAAGGCTTTGTTTCTTTTGGACCGGCACAAATGTCAATGGTCAAACTTAAACAAACATCCTTTCATCTACAAAGAAAATCTTTTGGTAAAACGGCGATTAATAATTTAACAGCGACTTAGCCTCCCATATACCGACCATCCTCTGCTCCCTCCCTCATCTCTTTCCCCCGACTATCTCCCGTATCGGATCATCTCCTTCCCCCCCCGACTATCTCCCGTCTCCTCCTCCCCTCATCTCTTCCCCCCGACTATCTCCCGTATCGGATCATCTCCTTCCCCCCCACGACTATCTCCCGTCTCCTCCTCTGCTCCCTCCCTCATCTCTTTCCCCCGACTATCTCCCGTATCGGATCATCTCCTTCCCCCCCACGACTATCTCCCGTCTCCGATTACCTCTTTCCCCCGATTATCTCCCGTCTCCGTTCATCTCTTTCCCCCGTGTATCTCGTCTCCTATCATCCTCATTGAAAACTAATTCATCCTATACTCTACTCGCTAATTTCGACTAAATCCTGACATTCGAGCGAAACAAACATTTCAACGCCAACGTGAAAGAGATCATTGGACAACAATTTTATTTCATCAGTATAAAACCATTCGATACATCCAAGTGTAGAGAAGAAACAGTTAAATCAAATTCAAACCTAGAGGCACATTTAGTGTACATTCTATCTTAAGTTGAACTCGTGACCAGACGAGAAGTAAGCAGATCTAACTATCCTTTGTCAAGAAGCCTCACACCGATACAGAATGGAGGAGCGAGTGAAAGTAAAACCCTTGATTTCCCTTCCTAGTTTTAACTTGTTCATTAATCACAGATAAAAAAAAAGTCATCCAAAACACGTTATCTGATAGTTTGTTTGCGTTTGGAAAGAAATTTGAACATAATTTTGTCTACTCATCCAGACCATATAGTGCACTAGGTGTCACGAAAGGCTCAATTTTACGTGACAAAAGCATGTGTATTGTCACGCATTTAAACTAGCAGTTACATTAACGACTAGTTTCTGTACACTTACTTAGATAGTGAGCTAAAAAGTACATGTATCTACAGTTGTCGATAAAACAACAGCGGCTTCGCTATACTGTTACCCATATATGGTATGAACATCAAACTTTAAAAGGGAAAAAAATCCTAAATTATTAATACCAAATTTCTGAGAAGCCTAAAAATCTGTGCCATATGCATAACCTATTTGCTACTTAAAATAAACTATATTACTTCTGAATTGAATTAAAATGAACAGAATCCTTCTAAGATTTCATGGTAAATATCTAGATCTCTTATGCTACAATTGCCAGTTTCATCTTATTTACACCTCATCTTAAACACAATGGGCCAAGTTAAAAAAAATGCCTGAAATAATGTTCTATCTATTTCAAGGTTTTGAAATGTAGTCTTCAACTTAGTTTTAAAAAAAAAAGGTTGGCACACCAGATGTAAATATTATTTTCATATCTTCTGAATGGTTTCAAAATGCGTTGCCATCACAATCAGGTATTTGCCTGCGATCATTGTGGCCAGGGTAATCCACACAGAGCAGCCGCAGTCGAGCAAGTTAGTGGCACAAAATAAATCCCAGTGATGTCAGTAACGTGATAATCACGTGGACTTTGTGGAAGAACCGCTGGATAGTCTTCCTATGCTACCAGTGCCATTCTCTCGAAGTTCATTATCTGAACCAGATTTTCGCTCTCCCTCGGGGGATGACGGGACAGCAAGGCCCTCAAGTGATGACGATGACATTGCTTTCACCTGGGAAATTACAACCTGCGCGCGCATCGCGTCTTCTTCCAATTCCTTCATTCGCTGCTGTCTCCAGGCAGCGCGCTTCTCTGCTTCGAGTGCGCGTTTCTCGGCGGCCGATAATGTACGCTTTTCCGTCGGCAATTCCGGCACGGCGTTTTGTTCAGTTTGCCTTTGTTGAATTCTGTCTTTTACTCTTTTCTCTGCCTCTTCGGCTTCGAGTCTTTTCGCTTGTTCTGACGACAATCCACCTAGAAGAAAAACGCAGATAACCTTTTTAGTCTCAGCTGTATTGATTAATTCTCCCTACAAGAGCCAATACTTTTTACTAAACAAGTTTGGGAGAATCAGTTTACTTTTCATCCTCAGTAGTTTGATCAACTCTCATTTTCTCATTACCAAATGTCTTGTTTTGAAGGGAGAAGTTTGATGTTGATAAATGACCGGGACTAATGAAAGGGGTAAGTTCTTAGATTTCTGAGATCCATATAACTAACCATATTACTGCTCAAAATTTCCAAACTTTGCGATTGGTCATTTTATTGCATTGTTGTAGCAAAATTTCAAACCTTGGCAAAGCAGCAGCGTCAGTGTATTATCTTGTTCGTTCGGTATATATGCGTGATGTCTGTGCGCTTTAAGTGCGTGATGCACGCGTTTGTGTGACTTTCAAGTGGTTACAGCACATATTGTCTACAGGTAGCGTGGGGGCGTTTGAAAGATCTACATGCATGGCGTCTTTTTGTAATCGAGACATGAAAGCTCAAGCTTAACCATTTTGGACCTTCCAGTAAACTATTTATACGAAAAACAAAATCAACATACAAAAAACTTGTAGCTTTCAGTTAACTCTTCACAGTCGGATCTCTTCTGACGTAATGTTTTCGTACAAACATTTTTAAAAGGGCCAACACGTTTAAAACATGAAACAAAAAACTTTTGTGTAAAACCGCTAATTTAATTATTATCAACATTGATAACAACTGAAAACCTATATTATAACATATATATACAAATATATACATATTATGCTATGTGATAACAAAACCGTTTCACAAATGCTTCAACATGTTTCATTCGAAGTGTCGAATGGAAAGTAATCAGGTCAAAGAGCAAATTCTTACACATGATTGTCTGACAATAGTTCCTAAAATAGATCAGTATTCTTTCCCATCAACAGCTTAAATCAGTGCCTGACAGGAATCGATAACTTGACCCGTGCTGGTATTTGGGTTGACCAAATTCCGTGTTCTCAAAATTAGCCAACGGGATTATTTTCAGAAACTTCCGAAATATTTTTCGAATTCTACTTGCGGAATCTTTTTGCAAGAATTTGGCTAAAATTTTATTTAGACTCTATTTTCAGTAAGAAAGCAATTCCTAATCTTAACACTGTCCTCTATAATGGGAACGCTAGATATCCCTCATAACTTGTTTGATGAACTGAATATGATGTATCTTCATCGTGAACATAATTTGGATTCTACGCAAGAGACTTTGCGAAAAGGAGAAATCAAACTTTAGATTAGTAGAAGAGTTTAACGTGTTTAGGAACAAGTTTCATGGCAGAGTTGACATGCATTTCAATAAATTGGCCTCAATATCTTGATTACACATTTTAAACAACTTTATCAAAAAGATATTTATCGCTTGGCGCGTTGTGTCAACCAAAACAGACAGCCGAGCAATTTCTAAAAAAAAGAAGCTGAAGTATTTAGGCTTGCCACCCCGGGGTTAATGTATTTCATATTAAAATGGTATCATTTTGTTTCGATCAACACTTAAAACATGCTTTAGAAACTATCCTTTAAGAATCCCCGTTTATCTGCATAGTGCTCAACGAACACGCATGAAAGACCAATTGACTTTATCAGAAGTCGAATATTTTAGTTGGACTCGAGAGCAACTACTTGATCGCATAAAAACAGCCTTATGCTCAACACAGCCACTTCAAATTGAGCTCAACTTGATTAAAAGTGCTCGGTTAATCACATTTTCAAAAAAAATGATAACTGAACGTCCAGCTTAAGAAACTAAGAAGCAAAAAGCAACGTGAACAAGTTCTTACCTGTATTTGCCCGGTCTTTGTTCTGAAAACGAAGAACAAACTCCATTACTACCAAGTTTTAACACAACTACAGGCCATACAGAAATATTCACAAAGAAATCTGGTCTTTCGCCAACTTGGCGGCTCGTTTAACACGAGACGATAATATTAACTCGTATGCCACACTTCGGATCATGCAAAATCGATTTCCACATGCACAAGATGGCTACTTAAGTTTTGACTGACGTCTGGGTGAACCGCTAAGAGTTTAGCCTTTAACCTCTCTTCCTGGAATTTTTTTAATTGTTTTCTTGAGGTGTATTCAAACGTCAAAGTTGACAAATTTGATGAAAAATTGAAAACTGTTGAGATGGGTTTAAATCTAGTTAGTTTTAATCTGTTGATTTTTGACGTTTCTTTTTTCTCCTTCATTTTTTTCTTTTTAAAAACACTTACAATCGATACATAATAAAAAGTATTTTTTACTGTTCGATTAAAAATGTTATGTACGTTAAAATGGCTTGCAACTTGAACTATTTCCTTGGATTTTCAGGACAGAGTGCTAAACGAACGGTTACGTTATAAAGTTTCATCAACTAGTTCAAAAGTTAGAATGAATCAATCATTTCTACTCTTCAAGACAAGCAGAATGAATGGTCACTTTATAGGGTTTCGTCAACTGGTTCAAAAATTAGAATGAATAACACCAATCATTTCTACTTTTCAAGACAAACAAAATGAGTGGTCATTTTGTAGGGTTTCATTAACTAGTTCATTAGCTCTTAAGACTAAAACCTCATTAAAGTGCAAAATTAGTAATAAAATTATTAAAAAAGCCCTTAATTTCTATAAGTAGGGAATCTTGTTACATTAATTGAATTTCTCAAGTTGAAAATTTTCGTACCGACGGTTTGATAATTTGATTAAATTAAACTAAAGAAAAAATGGTAGGTACTTCAAAAAGTGATACGGGGGGGCGAAGGGTCTATTTTTCTCATAACCCTTTCAGCCCCAAACACGTATTGGTAAATTCT
Source organism: Hydrozoanthus sils (assembly GCA_027575215.2). NCBI lineage: Eukaryota > Metazoa > Cnidaria > Anthozoa > Zoantharia > Hydrozoanthidae > Hydrozoanthus > Hydrozoanthus sils. The sequence goes on from JAOBRD020593503.1 coordinate 8,476, forward strand.
CCCAAATAGGGTCCATACGTTTTAGTTAACCCGTTTAGGAGAACTTCGCTTTTCATCTTCAGTTGTCTACATTGTTTAAAAAATTCCATTTTCTCTTTGCAAAATCGCCCACTTTGTATGTTATGTAAGGAGGAACTAGATGTTGATAAACTGACCCAGGCTGAAAGGTTTAAACTGATACATTTTACTTGAAGAAGAAAGTAGACACCTATCTTAAGAGGAATGTAAACGTTTAGGTACATGGAAACTAAAAACTGGACTGAATGTAACAGAAAACTATTGCTAACACAAGCAAATGTAAGTCCTTACATGCCGATATCGAGAGCTACATCTACAAAGTGAGTGATGCGACCATGAATACCATCGTGGAAGGATAAGGCGGCGCAGTGGCCGAGCGGTTATCGTGTTCGACTCGTAATCCTAAGGTCGCGAGTTCGAGCCCCAGCCAGACCACTGTGTTGTGTCCTTGAACAAGACACTTTACCCGACTTTGTTCCAGTCGACTCAGCTGTATAAGTGAGTACCAGTTCTGCTGGGAGCTAACCTGCGACAGATTAGTGTCCTGTCCAGGGGGAGTTAAAGACTCTCATCCGTTTAACACTACGCAAACCGGAGAAAAAAGCCGACCTAATGGGCCAGTAGGCTCGAGAAAGGATTTAGCTTTTTAAGGATAAAGACAAACCTATGTTAAAAAGGAACCGCATGTTTATAGAATATGATACTAAATATCATTGTGCTGAAGGGGCGACACGAAAACTCGTTAACAATTCTTTCATCTTTAAACATTACCGAAAGCGTGTCAAAGTGAATTGTTGTGCTTAAAACTTTCGACCCGGTGCAGCTTTATCGGATTTAAGTCTTATTTAAAATCCTCCAGAAATGCATGGAATATTTCATTTGTGGTTAGTCCTACGAAAAAAACAATCCCAAATGTTTTAATATTAGGGGTGCATTCGTTTGGGCATGTTCCGGAACAGGAATACATGGAATAAAAATTTTTGTCTGATTTGTGTGGCTGTTTTTCCTGCGAAGTTACGAATAAAACATTCGTCATTGATAAAACTATTTTGAATTTCAAATCTGAAATAGATATTTCATCGCCCTGACGATCTGGAAGAAATTTCAAAATTTTATTCTTAATCCGGAATAGTTGGAATAGGCCCAAACGAACGGGTCCTAAATATAACACAGTCTCTTTATGTGAGTTTGGAGCTTCTAATTTAAAAAATAAGAAACAGGAACAGGGTAAAAAAAAGTGCTTACAAACATAATTTCGCAGTCACTACACATCCTTTTTAATCATCTTTCTGATGCTACAAGGGGTTTATTTATTTGCACGAGACTTGAAGTGAGCTTAAATATTCTGAATGGTTCTTATGAGAGCTTGATGTTAAAAGCTATAGGACTAAAAACTTGCCTCCTCTTCGTCACTGAACCGTTTAGCTTCCTCGAGTCTTCTTCTCAACGCCTCCTACGGAGTAAAAGGAAACAAACACGTCTGTTTTGAGATGGTAAGGGGAGAAAAAGTTAAAATGCATGTGTTGTAGTTTAAGTGTTATCCTGGGTTTAAATTTAATTTTTCTTTGTTTTTTGATATGGTAATGAATGATAATGGTCCGTGAACCAAAGGGAAAAAATTCAAACTAAAAACAAAATTCAGGATCCACAACACATAATAATGTGCGAAGGAGAGTATAGTGTTTCCGTCTACAAATTTTATTGACCCGACGCGGTTTATATACGTATAGAAACAAATATAAGTAAAATATACAATAATATACACTTTACTCAGACGAAGGACTGCAGACCGAAAAGTCAATATCTTCTAGTTTTTCACGGTATAAATTTAAAATATTTACAAAACCGTTTCTACAGAAATACTGACTCAGCATCATCTCAACTTAATAACATTTATAAATGCGTATGTAAACAATAATGGAAAATAACAACGGTGAAAAGAACATCGATCTAAAACACAAAATCACAAAAAAAAACAGTTACGAGTTTTGTAAAAACAAGAAAGATAATAAAACTTGTGGTAAAAATGACAATATCTTAATAAATCTGTGGTAATACAGATGAAGAGGAAAAGATGAGAAAGTAATTTGGCTGACGACAATATTTACACGCAACGAGTGTGGTGCGTATGTTCGCTGCCTGTACTCAGACCCAGTTGTACTTGTAAATTCTCCCAACAAGATCCCATACTTTTCTTTGAACAAATTTGGGAGAATTTCACTTTTTATCTAGTAGTTTGCTTTGTTTGATCAATTCTCATTTCCTTAATATCAAATCTTTATTTTGTGTATATTATGAAAGGAGAAGTTAAATATTGACAAATGACTGGCACTGAAAGGGTTGTTTGACCAAATCTCATTTTTTCTTTACAAAATGTTTTATTTTGCATGTCCTAAACCGATTGAAACTGAAAGAGTTAATAAGAAAAACAAAAAGAAAACGTCATCATTAAACAAATCATTCCAAAGTTGCCACTCTGAGAACCTAGTTAAACAAACTATGCGGCCAGAATATGGTAACTGCTGTCTTGACGAGTCATCGCTGCGAATACACAGAGCAAATCCACCTAACAATAGCACTCCCGAGCGTTTCTAAATCCAAAGAATTATCGTTCACTGACACAATACACTTTTCAATTAGTAGAATAAATATAACAAAACGCCACGAGCAAAGACAAGAGACATCTCTTGATTTACAGAAGACGTAAAATAAGAGAACAGTCAGTTATGTGAACACAATCAGAAGTAAGCTGTAAATGTAATTTGTGATCAAAAATTCATATCATTATAAACTACAACACCAGAATTGCAGAAAAACAAAATGTGTTCGGTATGCCGAACAAACAGATAGAAACTATCATTTGACCTGGCCAACTGCGAGGAAGTGAAAAATCCTCTCTATCACATGCAAAAAAATTAAACCTACTCTTCGGCAGTCTCGGAGTCTCAAATAACTGGACTGTTCTGAAGTGTCGATTTGTAGAGGTGAAACGTTATCAAAACAAATATTTGACTCCTATCATAACCCGCCAGTTCACTGAGTCGGCCGCTTGAAATAATTCAAAACAGCGAGAAAACTTAAACTTACTTGAACTGGGGGATGAAAGCGAGTTCCCGTCACATAAATCATAAAAATATCTCGTGGAGCGGACACGGACAAAGGTCTGTCAATTTTGATCATCTTTCAAAGAGCACGGTACACCAACTGACCGTAATCAACGCGGTGGTGGGAAGTGGTATTGAAACTTTTAAAGCAACAACTGATTATATTATTGGCAAAACCGGAAGTCACGAGATCCGTAATAGCCATACCTTTCGGTCTTGTTCCTCCTTTTCCCATTTTTCCACTTCTTTTCGTGCCTCTTCTTCCTAAACGCATTAAAAACAAATAGGATTTTGACCAGTTAGCCATGAACTCACTGCCCGAATCGAGTTTAAATCTCTGCATGCTACACTTAAGTTTTGGTTCTATAAATAACGCGATACAAAAGTTGCTCAGTTCATTAGCACAGTTCAAGTTTTTAAAAACAAGAGTCAACACAACCAAACAATCAATAAAACTGAAAAATTTTGGGGGAATATAAAGTTTCAAAACCGCACAAGTTCTGGTTTTGATTTTGTAGCAATTTACTGCGAAAGCATCACAGGAGAGCGGCCCGTGCCGTTAGAACGCTCGCCCTTCGGAAAACTCACGTCGTTACACAACAAATTACAAAAGTCAGTTTACCCGTAGTTTTCGTGCAATATACCGGTAGCGTTGTGCCAACGTGGTTTTCTGTAACATATCGAATAAAATCGTAAAGATCAGCTAGTCAAATATTCCCAAACACTGATTTGATTTACTTTCGAGACGGCCGCTTTCACTTTTCAAACTAAAACTTTCAGTACAAAAGTTAATTAGTACACATAACAAACTTTTCAAACGGCACTTTATTGGTCAACCGTGACACAACTGAACACATCAAGATTTTTTGTGACCTCAAACTATAAACGTAACAAACGGTAGACTTGGGCTTTTTTTTCTCAAAAAACTCAACCGACGGAGATGTAAAAGGAGGTTTATTCTTTATAATTTTGCACTTGCCGTACATCGCTACAACATTGCCTTTTTTTATCGTGTGTCGAATGTCATGAAAGTTTGTCTTAATCACACAGATAAATTAAGTTATCAAATAATTAAAGTTGAGAAAGCTTTGAAGATGAAATCGTTCCGGAGCAATAAACCAAACAGCTGGGTATGACTAGCCGACCTCAAAAAAACTTTGCTTGACCTCAACAAAGAAAACAAAATGCTAATGAAATTCTTTTGGTTTTCAGAAAGCCAAGCCCTTTGAATACAACTAGGTTATTGTGTTTCATAGCCAACTATCCTTATTGCAATTTCCTTTTGGAAAACGATCTTCTCCAAATTCTTCTCAACTTCCTGCGACACTCTTTAACATCGTTTGGCACAAAAAGGAAAATATTTTCAACTTAAAACCTTTTCCTACAATACAGATGTTGGTTTCATGTTTGTTGCTATTTAAAAATCCTATTATAGCTTCTTATATGAACTTAAAACCACGAGGTAAGCCACTTTAAAAATTTCCTGAAATACCGGGTTGTTTTTAAATCTCAAGTGTCTTGTTTTCTTAAGGGGTAAAGCTTTTTGCACTTGTAGCGAGCAGAACACGAAACTTGGCAGGGGATTATTGTTCAAAAGAAGTCGAACTTTTTCATTATACATACAATCAATATGCGTGTTGTAATTGCAATATGGGCTTAAGTTACAAGTGGCGTGGGTATGCCTCTATAAAAGGACCCCCGCAATCACACAATGGAGGCGATAAAAAGTACTGAATGCAAGTTAAAAATAACGAAAAAATTTGCATTCCTTACTCAATGAAAAGCTAGACGATTTTCTTCGAACATGCAACAAAAACTGCAAATATTTTTTAGCAAAGGAAGATTCAAATCGTCTCTGTTGATGTGTTTTGTGTGTATAGAGCCGCTGTCTCATAGAAAACAAACCGTCTCAAAGATATGTTAATTCACGCAACACCTAGCGAAACTTTGAAATGGTTCAGTTGTTTCGTTTTAAACTAATCAGCTGACGTAAAGCTATAAAACAGAATTCTGATATCTAACACGAACTGACAAAAGAGTTTTTCTAAATCCTGACTGTTATTGCAATAAAAACAGCGTTAAAAAGCATTTGAAATGAGCTAAAGTTTTCTAATCGAGGGAATCTTCGACCATTATTAACAACACAGCCGTTTTTCGAAACTTATGTAGGATTTGATATTTTCTTTATTTACCTGTCTTTTGGAATAAGAAAAGTCTGTAGTCTCAATTTCTGGTAACCTATAAACCTAAGGTATTAAACTGCTGCTACTTACGAAACAAATCTTCCGATAACAAGTTCTTATTTCGCTAAGCTTGCTTCAATCGCACATGAAATTATAACTGTTCCACCAATAAACTAATACAATTGAAATCCCGAATATATAGTTCACCAATAAGAACCTCGAATGTTTTAAAAGAGACTGGCAAAGGAAGCGTTGTATTCCTCTACAGCCATTGTTGATCAGACTTCTACTTGTAGCAGATACATGCCCCGAGGCCAAGTCTTAACTTAAATTCATAAAACAACGCATTTCTTAACTTTTAAAATGTTGTTCAGTGAAACAAAATGAGCAATCGTTCTACTTGTCTTGAAATAAAAAAGTCGTCAACTCAAGAAGATGAAATTTTTCACATAACGTTTTGAACTTTCACTTTTACAAAGTGAAGTTTTGCCGTACAAAACGACTATCTGCTTTTGGCTATAATAAAGAATCATACCTGGTTTTTCCATTCACTGTCAGCCTCTAGTGATTTTGTCTTAACCAAACTTAACTTAAAATACATTCTTCGTATCTTAAGCAAATAAAACACGAGCACAGAGAAGTTTCTTTCCAATTCGTATCGAAAGCCGATAGTTCCAGAAGTCTCCTTTGAAGCAAAGGCCAAGGGCAAAGTGTTCAGAAACAAGAAAGACACAACTGTGATTATGCAAAATCACGAAGGGCAAAATGAAAGGCAAACAATAAGACACAGTTGGTGAAATGCCGAGTAACGTAAACACTGAAAACACCAGTGGCTTCATGAAAGATCTAGCGCTTCGAGGAAAACAAAACAGGAAGTTTTATTCAGAAGACAGGACAAAAATACACGGGATATTTTTGAACGGGCAATTTTATTGAAGCAAAACTCTGATGATTATGAATAGTCATATTTCTCGGACTATCATAAACGCTTTTCGCCTATAAACTGGGAAGGTTTGGCCGCGTTAACGCGAGCGCACATTTCCCGCCAAAACTCATCAAAGCTCGCGCGTTTTCGTCGTCGTTTTTGCAACAGTTGCTGGTCTCGTGTTTTCTACATTACTCTCGTGTTCTGAAAAGCACGTCGTGTTTTATCACTATATAAAACATGGCTTAGAATTCTTTTTTCGCTAAATATCATTTATTTGGTTACTAACTCACTTTGACAGGCAAAGCAGACAATATCACAGGTTACGACGAAATTGTAAAAAAGGTAAAAATAAAAAGGTAAGAAGCCTGAAACATTAGAAAATGTTTGCTTTTAAAATTATAAGAAACGAAATCTATTTTGACTTTTTGCAACCCTTAAAGCTTGCACTTTTTATTGCTTTTTAGACAAAACCTCGCGGACAGCGGGGACACTTTGATGAAAAAAGGCATGCAGGAAAGCTTTTGCAGCTCGAAGTTTATTATGATTAGTCATGCTACGTGGTACTTCAGTTTTCTCAAAATAACTCGCTAATTTGCTGGAAATCAAAAAAATGGTAGAGCAGTGCTTATATTGCGTCATCGCTTAGACACAAATCTCGACATTAGTCTTGGCGATTGTTTTGCAGATATTGATACTTGTAAGTCTCTTAAACAACAATTGAATTACGTTTAAACTGAACTGAAACGACGTAATTTGCTTTATCACGTACTGAGTTCGATATTTGCATAGTAGATCGGTGAAATATCAGGGTTTTCAAAAGTTGCCGACGCCAGACGCAAACCACCGACTACTTTGATCGTTTGCGCCGGGTACTTTTTGGGCCTTTAAGTATTTTATCATTATAATAAGGTCCTCCTGGCATACAAAAATTTCAAAATAAGCTCTGGCTACTTTTACTTTTTCTCCTGCTACTTTTTTATAAATTGAAAACCCTGAATATAGAGCGTATTAGCCACCCACATCAATCACATGTGGTGATATCAAAAACAGCCAATCAGAACGCACGATTTCCATATCATCACGTGTGATTGATATGAAACTTTCCCGCCTTTGAAACAATTTGTCAATCTACTTCGTTGATGATTGTGAGAAACATGTAGAATCTTAAGTATAAGATAAAAAGAAATTTACATGGCCGCTTGGAGATACAAATTTTATCTTCTCGTGTTGAAAATATCTCACGAGTGTGCCGAGATATTTTTTCAACACTCGAAGATAAAATTCGTATCTCCGCGCGGCCATGTAATATCCGCTATTTATCAGGCACCGCCGAATCAGCAAAAAATCAGTGCCATTATACATTTTCAATAGAACTAATGAGTATATAGGCCCGTTGAAAAAAAATACGTCACTAATTACGGTTCTATATCCAGTTTGGATTTTGCTCCACAGCGTATGACGTAGTTAACCTCGTCGATGGCAACTACGTTTGACGAAGGGTTGATGTTCATTTATCACTGAATTACAAAGTCGAGAGTATGTCAGGAATGTACCAACGTAAGAGTAATAACTCATTTGTTTCGTCAACCCAGTATAACCTCTCCTTAATGTTTCATAAAAAATTAACGATTGGCAAATTTCTAACTCTCTCCTGCGGGCCATCACGCAGCCAGATTGATAGCTACCAACTTGTATCTTAAACAATACTCATCCACCTAATTAACACTCGTAAAACGTTTACGAGATTTCACGTGATGTTGATTTTAGTTTGCTACACAACTTCAAGCGCTCTTAAAAAATATGTCAGTGTTCGTAAAATCAAAAAGCAAAAATCCTCGAGCTTTCAAGAATTTTTTCCGGATTGTTTGCGGATGTTCCCAATTTAGCTGTGTTTCTCGATTTTCAAAGATCTGACAACAGACTACCCGATAGATTACGTTACTTATTGGTTACGTTAGATGCGTTACTCTGACGAAGTGCTGATTGTGTGACACTAAACACGATACCTGTCTTCTGATTTCCTGGCGAATATCGTCATAGGCTCTTTCCCCGGATGGGTAATCCCGGTCTATCGACTCTTGGCTCACGGTCTTTTTGCCCCGGTCGATAGACGCTACCGGGCTGCCCTGGCCGGGGAGGATGTCGGGTACAACTGACGGGTCGTATCCGTCACACACAAGGATTGACAGCTTGTCTCCCATAGCTCTTAGCGAGCGCACAGCCTCCAAATGGGTTGCGCCCAGAAGACTTGTTCCGTTCACCTAAAACAAAAAGAAACTTTCGATTTTGCAAGATGTTTGGGCATCGAATCTAGGACACAACCTGGAACAGTTATAACAGTATTACGCTACATATAAAGTAACAATAACGCTCGTATTACTTTAAATTTAAACATTAAATATTTAATGATGAGCCCTCAGTTGGTTCAGTCGTGGCACCACAGTGGCCGATAATGTTCTACTCGTAATCCTAGAGTCGCGGATTCGAGCCCTGGTCGCACCTCTGTGTTGTGTTCTTTAGAAAGACACTTTACCCGACTTGTTCCAGTCGACTCAGCTGTAGAAATGAGTACCAGTTCTGCTGGGAGCTAACCTGCGATAGATTAGTGTCCTGTCCAGGGGGAGTCAAAGACTCTCATCCGCTTAACACCACAGAAACCAGAGATAAGCGCCGGTCTAATGGGCCACTTAGCTCGAGAAAGGATTTAGCTTCTAGCTCAGCCATTAATAAAGCTCTTCGGGAGGGCTCTAAAACTAAAAATATACTGATGTAATCTATACTGCAATTATTTGTAAATAAACAAGAAATATACTTATTTGAAGAGTTTTTTGACAAACATGGTTAACAGAAAAAACCTTGTGGTTCTATGGTTGGGACCAGTAGCTTCTGGCGAAACCTAACAGCGATTTGGAGTTTGTGACCGAGCTTGGTAAATAGTTCATTTTCTTGAGACGCGCGAGCAGGCAAGGTAGAATAAATACTGCAATCTGATTGTTCGTTGTCAACTTGCATATTCGTCTTTTTTAAAGGTCTCTGGCCTCGGTCCTTACGAAAGACCTTTGGCACAATTTTTCTTAATACGGACTTCCTGGCCAGCAATTAACATGTATGTATTACCTTATATACCTGTACACGCGTGCACAAAAACACGGTGGACAAGTGTATGTTTATAATTGTTGCAAAATGATAAACGGCTGCGAACAAGTTACTACAAACCTCGAGAATTCTTTGTCCAACCTTAAGTCTGCCATCTTTGTATGCAGCACCAGTTTCGTTGACCTTGGAAAAGCGATAACATCTTTATTAACTATTCCTATTTATTAACACTCGATAGATCGTTACTATTTACAACGCCAAACGGCGTTTTTCTCAATTCTAAGCAGAACCCATACTTTTCATGTTACCAGTTTAGGAGAATTTTGATTTTCATCTGCAGTAGTTTGCCATGTTCGATCAACCCCAATTTTCTCATTATCAAATGTCTTGTATCATATGTGTTATGTAAGGAGAAGTTAGATGTTGATAAACTGGCTGGGGCCGAAAGAGTTAACAACGACCAGCAATGACAAGCAACTCTTTGTGAAAACTAAATACTTTCGACAGCTTAAAATATATTCCTTCAATAGATTACGAAAACGAACGATTGCTACTGAAATCACTCGGAAACTAGCGACAGAAAACGAAGAAAAGAACAGCTTACGACTAACACGAGTGCATGTTGCATCGTACCTTGGAAATAAAGATTCCCTCATCGGTCTTGTCCACAGGATTCCCAGGATGCCCTTTGGCCCCACCGCGGATACTTATGCCCAGTTTCTCCGAGGGACTCTTATGAAGATTAACCTCGAGCAGCCCCTTGGGGGGAGGGTCGTGCCTGACCAGGAGTTTGATCAAAGACACGTTAGCGATGAGTGCGGCCACTGCCTCTTGGTGAGTGGAATGGCGCATGTCCTTACCGCTGACCTATGGTGGGAGAAGAACGAAGACTTAAACAAGACTACCCACACTTTACTTCCTGTTATTCGTGGTCCATAATATTTGATTTTGAAAGTTTTGGGGATGCTTGTAAAGATGTTTGATGGTATTCTCATAAAGCGAGATACGCTGGTTAAGCTCGATCTGCACTGTGAAAGACCTCGGGCAAATGTTCTCCTGGACAGACCGAGAAAGCGAGGTTATTAATATATACTTACATAAGAACCTAATCAGGCTAAATTGAAAAATTCAGGTTCTTTTAGATAGGTTACTACTGTATTCAACAAACGGTGCTATTTTTCTAGTTTTTTTTATAAATATGTTTAATTAACTCCTTCTGACTATTATTCGGAATTTGAAGCTCAGAAGCAAAACTTTAACGAAACTAAGAAGCAAAACATTTAGCAACGTTTTTAAGATCCGTCAACGTCATAATGGCGACGGCACCTAAGAGTAGTGGGATAAATGCCATAACGCTGATGTCACTGAAAAGCCTTTTTCGTAAAATCACGTGTTTCTTTGTGTTCAGTACCCTAAAATAAAAGGCAAGCCCCTGCAAGGAGCCATTAGAAAGCAACAACAAGATCGAGAAGGTAAAATATTCAGGCTTGCTTTGTTATGGGATTAAGGCCGACAAAGTCCATAATTGTAAAGAAAAGCTTTGCCGTGAGAGAACTATTGTTCGTGGAAGTACTTAGTGGTGTTAATAGAGGCAAAATAAAGGAACTATAGACTACATTAGAGTAATGGGTCCTTTGGGGGAATGAAAAGTTGTTTGAGAAAAAAAAAATTCTGTAGTTGCATTAATTTATCGCAAACAAGCTCACCATCCAACAAAACAACAAACTCTTCCAAAACCAAACAGCCATGACGCCTTATTTTGTAGCAATTATTTTACAAACAAAAAAAAAACCCGAGTTGCAATACAAACATAAGCAACGATAAGCTAAGCCGACTTCAGTCCGCCCAAATTCTTAAGCATCACCGAAGTGATTTCAGTAACTGAAACGATTTAAAAATGCTTTCTAGAAGCAAATGTACTTAGCTCCCTTTCTAACTAGCAGCATTAAATGTGGAAGGCCTCGGCTATAACAGTTTTATCAACAATAACAGTCTTCAGAAACCCGCTGCCGCGAACTCAAAAAGAGATTTTGATTTGAAAATGAATGTTATTACTAACCGAAATTTTCGCCCACTCTAATTTGATTGCGCAAAGTAAGTGAATGTAACTAGAAATTACGTCTCTCTCCCAGGATGGGACGGGGTCACTTCAAATTAAAGGGATAAGCCGAGGAGCAGAAATGTTGTCAAAGTTATGTAATATTGGCACAGACTATTTGATTGACGACGAAGACTTTATCTTAACTGCTACACGACAAAAAGTACACGACTGAATAGTCATGTTAAGACGTTGCTGATGAGAGCTATTGCTTGCAATTTACGGGAAAAAAGACAAGTATAACGAAAGTGGTTCAAAACTAACTAGAAATAACAGTTTTAAGAAGACAAAGAAATACGAGCAAGGAATTTATGTATAAGAGAGGTTTTGAATACAATAAATTTGTTGAACAAAAAAAATTGTTTGAGAGGGAAGCAAAACAATTTCGGCCTCACTGAAGCTGTTTAAGCAGGCGAAACGGACGACCTCAGCTATTCTAACCTTGTCACTGGCTTGGTCGTTTGCTAACTTGATAAGAAACTGTTAAAAATCGAGCAAACGTTGGGAAAAACAATACCTTGAGAGCTTTTTGTCTTAGAGTCGAGTTCACGGGCCAGCTGCGTACCAAATTAATCCTATGAATGCTCGTACTACAGTCCATTTCCGTATTGTTAACAACAATTAGTTATCACTGTAGTTGTAATCTTTCTTGTCAGCTCAAAATTACTGTTCAATTGAAAGAATTACTGAGGCAACTGCCCAAAATTAATAAACAAGAAAGCTATCGATATTTTGGTCAGCAGCTGCTGTTGTCTTGACGATGCCCACACACTCATTAATTACACTGAATAATGGTAAACGATTATTCATCAAAATCTTTGGTCAGTGGCTATGGTTGTGTTGACCACGCCCACAACGTTACTCGGCGACTCATAAATTACATTAAACAATGTTAAACGATTGGTCAGAAAGACTTTGATGTAGATTTGTCACTGAACAGTATTCATTAAAACTTTCATGCAAAGACACAATAATCATTTACACTTGGTAGCTTTTTCAACTTAGAAAATTTATGACACTATTGCGTCCGAAATAGTTCTATAACATAAAGCAGTTTTTTTTGCTGGCAAAAACTTTCCTTTCCTTGCACGGTTACAGAATACGAACATTAGCAGTCGTTAACACTGTGGAAAGGTGTCTTTGTCTAATCTATCGGAAATAACGTACAATCTAACACAACCAAAACATGGCGTCTTTGTCCTACTTTCTCGGAAACAACGCAGAATCTAACACAACCTAAAACAAACTATTTAATTCAGTATTGCTACCAGTAATTAACGAGATTTTTTACGATCGTTTTAAAATCCTTTGTTAACATTTTAAAAAAGAAGTAATCTTTCTTAACTAGCTATCTTTGTTGTTTGCTCCACCCACTGGACCAACTTAAGGCGATCCAATTCTCTTGGCGATGAAAGTGATGAATTAATTTCGCGCGCTAGTTGAGAGTTGGAACACATATGCACGAAAGGTTTTTCTTATAAAACCAAGCAAAACTGATGAATAAAAGCCACAGATACTTCTTCCCTTTAAATAACCCCTCATCAGAAAAGCAACCGAAAACCTTTAACTAGTTTCGTAAAGAACAAACTATGAACTTTCGCGAAGCGAGGTAAAGTTGTATGACTAATTATGAGCAATGACAAAAATTACAAAAGCGATTATTTAGAGAAATGTTTTGCAGCTAATTAAATATTATAAGTTGGGGACACAGTGTGATGAAAAACCTACTGGTTGGTCTTTTTCAAAGTGTTTTCCCTTTCTTTTCATACTTAATTCATTATCTTGTAAGCAAAAACAATACCAAGAAGACCGAGAGGGCGAATTGACAATGACTCGAATATACATTGCACAACCAACTTACAGTGAAATAACGAGAAATTTTTAAGTCAAGGTTTTGGACTACCAAAGAACTTTCCTGGCTATTTGCTGGTTTTGGAGAATTTAAGACTACAGAATCGTTTAGAACTCATCTCCCAGGAAAGCAAAATGAAGGTCGTTATGTTTTGTTTGTTTCGTTTCTGGTTCGAAAATTTTAAAAACTAAAATTAACCAGCTACTTAAGCCACAGTATGACTATAATCGGATACTTTCTTAAAGCAAACGAAAGTCATTAGCAAAAGATAGCCAGTTTATGTCGATTAGCGGCTGCTTCTGGAGTTTAGCCGTGCAATCTTCTTCAAACGTTATGACGGGACAGAAACTTTTATTGCTTTTTATCAGCTACCTCCGAAGTTAGATTACCAAACAGGAATGATTTCTCTTTTCGAGGGCAAATATGAGTTTTTCCCCACTACCTTAAAAATTCATACATACGAACAGTTGTAACGTTTGAACGGGTAAACATCTTTTTAGCACTTGTCTATGGTAAACAGTTTACAGTATTATCGAGTTGACTAACTGTTCAACATGATTTACCGGCTGCTATAAATTTCGATAAATGACTGCACATCAAGAAAGACAAAAAAGACAAAAGCACTACTTACCGCCAGGATTCTGTCGCCGATACGTAAATTTGTCGTCGCCGCCACTCCGTTAGGAACAATCTAGAGTAAAAATAACCAACATAAGTGATGTAGTAAATAAATTGCAAGTAAAACTGTACGTGCGGTCTGAACAAAGACCACTTAATGCGCACAGTCTAAAAATTTACTTAACATATTAAATCAATTCGATTTAAGGTTTCCTTATTTTGACGAGAGCTCCAGCAAAACTTTATAAAATAGCTTGCTCTTTTCTACAGACAGGCGTTTTGCAAGAAGAGTGAAATGGTGTTGATTCATTGCAATTAACGGCCTTGTCCAAAATTTTCCCGTGGTTTTGAATACGTAATCACCAGAAATCATGACGAACAAACAAGAGACATTTTCTGAGCTAATGTAAACATATAAACTAGCAAGCAAAAAAAAATCCTAACTCGAAAAAAAAACAAAGACTTAATCGAAAGGAATTTCAAGACTTGAAAAGCTAACGTTTAGAAGATGACCGGATTCCCGAACTTCGCAATTCGATAAACGTTCATGCAATAACTGCACAGATCACTAATGAGATACATTTAAATTTCAAAGTTTCTGTAAAAAGAAAGGGCATACTAAAGTAGATAAATAAAACGCATAGGGAAACGAATTTGTCAGCTTGTACTTCCATAATTACCAACGAAGAAGCTAACGTAGGCCAAATGCTAATGAAAAATAAAAAATATATATTAAGCAATTAAATACAGAGAATACGTCTTAAACATCTTCCTACAGTATCTCACAAGTATGCAAAAACCGGAAAAACACTTCCAAAGTAAACGCACTCAAATTTGCAATAATTTACTAATCTTTGACAAGATATTGTTTTGCAAGTTTTCTAGATACCCTCGAGCACATTTACACAACAGAAAAAGTAAGTTAGTAAGGTATCGAAATTCGTCAATAAATTCAAAACAAATACCGGCGGAGGATTGCTGTTTGGTAGGCGATACATTTCAAATTTAGTTGCTTTAGCTCTAGCAGGTCTTTCTTCTCCTTCTGCACTATTCCAATTTCGTTTCGAACGAAATTTAATAAATTTTCCCTTGCTCTGTATTTGCATAATAGTACGGTTTTTTGTTTGTGCGTTAACTAGTTATTGACAGAATGACAATACTTTAATCGCCAATAATTCCTCTTGGGAGCTGCAAAGACACTACACGTCAACCTTGCTTAGCAACAAGCCAATAAACCAGAATCTTAACTGTCTCTTGCAACACCTAGCTTCTTCATTTAAAGATTCCTGCACGTTTTACTCCAATCCAGCTGCTTTGCTACGCAGACCGACCGATTTTTACAAACCACAGCTTTCACGAGCAATGTCTCCCTACACGGCTGCAAGCAAGCTGTTCAGCGGTGCTGCGTGTTTTCATCATGCTTTGTTGCAAGTTGCATGAAAACCGGCCTCTGATTGGTTAACAAGATCTGAAGTCTCGAATTTAAACAAAGTTTTCGCTCGAAGAGGAAGCGTATATTTTGCTGCGTTTATGTTGATGTCCTCGCTGGCTTTTTATGCGCGTTTTCTTGTCAAAGCAGCGCGTACTCCACAAAGTCTACTCTTTTGTTCAAAATGAGTTATTTTTTTCTTTCGTTAGCGTTGTTTCTTAAGGTGAAGAAACGGAAATTTCTTGCTCAATTATTCCCTCCGCCATTTTGTTTAATTTTGCACTTTGAATGGTTTTTGCGCCATTTGGCACGACTGATACCATTTCAACCTAACAGGAGTTCTGAAAGCGGTGAAATTTTTTGCGAAAAATGGCTTTGTAGAAAAATGTAGAACCGATCTTCTACTTTCTACACTATGCGTTTGTAGCTTGGAAAACAATTTTATGAAACTGACGGGCTTCGTGATTTGGATGAAACACGCGCAGCATCGCTGAACGTATCGTTTTGGAGCAATGTAGCAAGACACAAGGCACGTCTTTGTAACTCGTTCTACCGTAGTCAGAATGAATACAACAAAACAAACAAGATTAACTGCACAAAAAAATTGGCAGTGCGGACAAGCGTTAATCATAAATTGGGGAAAACAATCTTAAATACTTAATTAATTTCAATCTCAGAATTTTATGTTTTCGAGATTGCTGGCAACCTTTCATCAAAAAGCGGCTTCAGTCAAACTACTCTTAGTTTAGATTTTCTTTCTTTTGTTATTTCACATATCCTTCAAGTGTACAAAATATTGTCTTTGCGTCTATAACTTATCAAAACAAAACAACTCAGAAAGTTTGAACGCCCACCACGTAAACATTGCTTGTGTTATTTCAGTCACGCTTTATTACCACGCCTACAAAATCTAATCATGGCCTCTGATTGGCTGGATCATCTTGGGCTTTTTTTCTACACCCAGTGCAATCAAACCTCAATACAAAACATCTACAATTTTAATCAAAACTGGAACAACCCTCATTCAAATTGTTTTATCACAGTCTAAGAGCACAGACTCACGCATGCGTGCAAACTAATTTCATGCAGAAATCGAAGCAAACTGCATTGTTTTTAAGAGTAAAATGACAAAAAACCTTGCGGCCTCTGAGGTCGAGTAGAAAACTCTACATCGTTTTCTGTTTTTTTTTTTTCAATGTAGAAACACTTCAAGAGTATTAAAAGCGTCATCTTCGGAAATTTTGTTCAATTACTACAACACAGTTGACGGCGCAGTGTCCGAGCGGTTAGCGTGTCTGATTCGTAATTTTAGGGTCGCGAGTTTCAGACTTCAGTTGTTCCGACTTATGTTGTGTCCTCGAGCAAGACACTTTACCTGACTTGTTCCAGTTGACTCAGCCGTATAAATGAGTACCAGCTTCTGCTGGGGGCTGACCTGCGATGGATTAGTGTATTGTCCAAGGGGGAGTCAAACTCTCTCATCCGCTTAGCACTACAGAAACCGAAGATAAGCGCCGGCCCTATGAGCACCTTGACTCGAGAAAGGGATTTAGCTTATTGAGTTACTACATCGCAGTTTTAACATCTAACCTTTGAGATGAATATTCCCGGTTCGTCCAATCCGAAAGGGTGGCTTGCGTGGTCAGAGCCGCCCACGATGCTAAAGCCCAGCGGATTGTTTCCCTTCATCAAGACAATTTCCTAAAAAGTCATAACAGAACAACTTTGCGTTATTTGAAGTTAACTACTAACAGTATTAACTAAATATAGACAACCGTCGACAACAATTTAGACCAAAAAACTTCAATTGAGACTCGGTTACTGGAATTGCCAAGGGAAATCGACTTTTCTGAAAACATTTTACCACAATGCATTGCGAACCGTACACCACTAAAAGTAGGTCAGGGAAGGTAACAGTTGGTAAAACTCTTCGTTGTGCTAACAACGCTGTGTGTGTCAAATTTGAGGTTTACAGATTCTCTCTATGCGTTTCTACAGGCAAATTTTGGAGGTTTATGCGCTGAAAGTTATGGGTAAGGGAAAAGGTCAAAACAATGGTACTTCCTAGGAACCCAATTTAGGGGGGTGGGTATCATGTACCCACCACCTTTTTTTCAAAAAGGCTGAATTTCAGGAGCAATTATATGTTCAATAAAATAGATAGTGATGAATTGCTTGCACCAACGCCTCCCTGGTGGAGAGAGGAGTCCATAATACAATAAAAACCAATCCCTAAATCAGGTTTTGAGAAATCGAGCTCTGAAAAAGTGGGAGGGGGAGGGGGTAGGGTAGGGGGATCGGTGCCGCCACCCACCACCACCCCTGACAAAATGGGGTTCCTTAAAAACACCTTTGTTTTGACTTCTTCCCTAAATGTACGTAACCGTGGATTGAAATTACAGTTGAACCCGGTAACTTGGATACCAATGGAAACTGAAATTAATTAGAATTTAAAGGGTTCAAGTTATAGTAGTTTGTGACAAATCCAAGGGAAAATCAATCTTCCATGCTACGGGTTAGTGAGGAATTCAAGTTACCGAAGGTTCGAGTAAAAGGGGTTCAATTATACTTCGAATTATCGGGGTTTCGACTTATTAGGATTAAAATTAAAGTAAATACTTGACCCAATGCCAATGTGAAAATCAGTTTTACTACGAATAAGCGGTGAATTCGAGTTACCGAGGGTTATCGGGGTTTCGAGTTATAAGGGTTAAAATTAAAGTAAATACTTGACCCAATGCCAATGTGAAAATCAGCTTTTCTACGAGTTAGCAGGGAATTCGACTTATCGGGGTTCAACTGTAGCTGTAAAACTACTGAAAGTTCGTTAGCTTGACATGTACTTGAAAAGTTGGTGACAAAAGTATCGGTTATACCTCTACTGTGAATTCTTCTTCTCTGCCTTCGATGTGATTTTCAACGCTGTTAGCGAGATCAGCCTTAAGATTTAAGATAATACATCAGTTAGATGTGAGGTAATGGACTAATCGTACCTTCGGCCTTTTGATTGGATGAATGGTGGCCTCAAAATCTGAGGTTGGTTCAAGATCTTTCAATTTTGTACGCAATAGTTCTAAAGGATCTATACTATCGTATAAAGAGTGTTAAACATCTGAAGGGTTCTTGTACAACCATGATGATAATAACAACAATAACAGAAATAGTAATAATAATGATAACACTTTGTTGTTTATACTGCGCATGCCCGATTGGAAGATGTTCGCGTTTGCGCATTACAAAGTAAAAAAGAGTATAAAATCTGCTATATACGGCTCACATTAAAATTCATTCAGAGTTGCCCTCAGTTAGTAGTAGACAGACCACGACACCAGGATCACCCTACTCTTTTTCCAGAAGTGTTGTGGGTTCTTTTAAGTCTCCCGGAGGGAGATCGAGAGACTGGGCGTACGGTTTAACATCCTTATCCGAGAAGACGCGAAGTTCTAACCGTTTGCAGATGTTAGAGCAAAGACAGTACCTTCTCCTCAGTTATTCTAAGACCCTGAGTAAAGGTCCGGCACTGGGAATCAAACCCAGGCCTCGAGGTCCTATAATTGGGTTGTAGATTAGTGTCCTGTCCAGACGGAGTCAATGACTCTCATTCGCTTAACACTACAGAAATCAGAGATAAGCGCCGGCCCTATGAGCTACTTAGGCTCGAGAAAGGATTTAGCTTTTTTAGCTAGAAAGGTGAAGAATCTAAACTAAACTATATCTTCAGACGAACTACCTGGTGCTCCTTGATTCTGCTGGCTACCGGGTCTTGTAGTTTGGAGATGGGCGTCATTCCCTTCTTGATCACTCGGTCCCTGTACACCACCAGTGTGATATATGACAAGCTGTTAGTGAGCATCTGTACGGCTTCCTCGTGTTTGGCTGTCTTCATGTCCTTGCCGTTTATCTACGAGAAAAAACTTTTACGTTATTTCTACTTTTTTAAAGAGGACAACTTCCAACTCAAACGCTGAACTGCAAGTCTTTTACAAATCTAAGTAAAACTGTTACCCAATTACAATAACTGCATTACATAATTTTCAATTATTAAGATAAGAACGCTAAAAGTGTTCCGCTTTTCAAACTTTCGAACTTCCCTCTTGTGGTACTTAGACTAATGGAGGCGACAGACTAGATGGTTGGTGCGCGGAATTATTCGAGATCTGGTTAAAGATGCAATTAGCGTTGTCCTACAGTGGCGTGTATATGAATACAATATATAGCTTTAAAAGATGCCTTGCCACTAGACATAGATCCAAGTTTCGCTGATTTTCAGCATCACCAAGGAACTCCATTAACTCTTTTCAAAACTCAAAATTATTAAAGTCTATAAAAAATTCAACCTCTGAATTCCACGAAACAAAGAACATATTGAGAATCTGCTCTTCAAGACAAACAAGATGAATGGTCACTTCAAAGGGCTTCGTCAACTGGTTCAAAATATAGGGCATTCTTGGATTATGTGAAACTGGGTTTAGTAGGGAAAGGGTTAACCTACTCAAAGGAGAGAGGAAAAATCTCTAACCTTTGTAGGATTCCGCGAACCCACGACCTACGAAACAGACTGCATCGCTCTGAACCAACTGAACTAATGATTGAACAGTGTGCAGTATGTTAACTAGTTCTCTTTTTTTTCTTTCTAAAGTAACGAGTCCAGCAGTAGTAAAGCCCTCTTGGTATGATAGTGAAGTATAACTCAATTTGTAGATGCGACGATAAAACTGTGTTCACGAACAAACACCACACATAACACACACACACAAACAGTATAATTGGCGTTAGCTGTCGTGGTCATCCTGCCTGCATTCCTTTTTGGTATAATTGTCTTGTACACAAGTATATTATTAGTTATTATTACAAGGTATTGTCAGTAAGTCAATTTTCAAGGCGGCGTAACTCAATAAAATAAAAATAAAACAATATAAATAAAAAACTAAAAGAAGTTACAAAAACATCTGGACAACTACTAATGCACAGAAAAAATTTTAAAGACAGTGAAGAAAATGAAAAGAGACGAAGCATGATTCACACACTCGACCTGATCAGAGGAAGCGTCCATAGCCATGAGAGTTAGATTTGTAACAAACGGGGCAACTTTAAAACGTACACGGGGTTCGTCATCAGAGAGCTTGTCCACACACACGAATAGACTTTAGAAATCAATGTTATACAACATGTGTCGAAACCATAAAATTTTTTTATAAAAGGGTCGTCAGAGATGTGCGTTTATTTTTATTTCCTAAAGAGTCGAAAACATCTGCTTCTTTCGAGATACGTGCTTGTTGTCTCAACCGATCGATGGCGTGTGCTCATCATGGCGCAATAAAATGTTAAGTGAAGCGAAGAGTCATAACCTCTTTAATTACGACTCATAGTCACGGTCATAAGTCAAGAGTTTGCTTGTACGGTCGAAAACTCGTCAGAGTTTATCTGAGAAGAAATCCCAGAAAAAATACTGCATGACAGAAAGCAGCCGACAACAAAAAAAGAGATCTTTAGAACCGACTACGAGTTTTCCCATTTGTCATACTGCGCGTGCCCGGAAGTTGCGAAGAAATCAGACAATCTCGTCGTATCGCTAAAATCTCGACGCCTTCGTCTTGTTTACGAGATTATCTCGACGTGTAGAGTACGAGTTATAAAGGTAACGCTATTTTCTTCCTTTAAAAGTGTAAAATGCTATAGTAAACCTGAAAAACAATTCACGAACTGCTACAAACGATGCTAAAATTTTTGGAATTAACTCAAGCGATTTTCTTCGACATGTGTTTCTAGTTTAGTAATTGTAAGAAATTATATTACAAAACGTTATCAAAAAGAAGAACGACCTTCTTTTTAATAAAGATTCATAATACTTTTTTTTGAGGTTTGAAATGTAGTTTTTTTTCCAAAACACAGCTGTTCTTAGTATTTTATTGCAAGTCTTCCTACTTTATATTCTTAGCCTGTATTACCATCTTTAATAATGTTATCATTATTACTACTATCTTATCATTATGACTATTATTACTGTAAGAATTAAATTAAATTTTGAAACTTTTAGCTACCATATAAAATACAACTAGCTCTTGTTTGTTGAAAGCACATTTCAACTTATCTTTTATGCCAATATATTTCCAACAACTACTATTTCAAGGTAGCGACTCACCGACAGAACTTTGTCACCAATTCGTAATCTACCATCTTTTTCTGCTGTACCGCCTTCGGCAATTTTGGACACGAAAACACCCTTCGAAAATCAAGAAAAAAGATCTTGTTGATAATAACAGTATTGACATTGATGGCGGTGATAAAATATTAAGGCAATAATGATAGCGATGATGATGATAATAATAACAGTAATGAAAAAACAGTGATGCTAGTGATATAATTCAAAATAGCAACTCATCACGTTGCTCACCATATGAATTTCCATAGCTCTGTGGTGAAGCGTCCGACTAGCAAACGGAAAGTATTGGGTTCGATTCCCATCAGGAGCTCGTTTTTTTCCCGAGTAGTTATTTCTCCGCACGATTTCATATTTATTATTCAGCAGTGGTTTTGATTATGATAAAGATGATTTATGTTGATGATGATGATGGTGATGGTAATGATGATGATGATGATGGTGATGGTCATGATAATGACGATGTGATGGTGATGATGACGATGAGGAGGAGGACGAGAATGACGATGGTGATTATGATGATGGTGATGATGATGATGATGAAGACGGTGATGACGACGAGGAGGAGGAGGAGGAGGACGAGGACGAGGACGAGAATGACGATGGTGATGATGTTGGTGGTGGAAGCTACGATGATATGGATGAGGAAACAATGTTTATAAGAAACGACCTCAGTTTGACTTACCGAGTCTCCGTCCTTATAAGGGGTTGACCCGCGACCACCGGCTATACTAAACCCCAGTCCTTTATCGGTCCGCTTCAGGGTGATAGTTTGTTTCTCAAATAAACAAAGTGCAAGAGAAATGTATTAAAGCACAACCAAAAACACAAATCAGTTCCAAAGCCAACGCGCTTACCTCCGGTTTAGTTTGAATATCCTCAACTTCAGGTTCTGGGGCAAATCTCACTCCTGTTTTCTTTTGTTCGTCTTTGGGGAGTTCGTTGACCTTCAGGAGTAAAAACAAAGCAATACATAAAACTGTTAACTTCAGAATACAAGTCAGATCTTTAATATCTTTTGAATCCAATCAGCTATGGAAGCATTAACAACTTGTAAATCTTATACTTCAATCTATCCAAAACCTTTTTTGATCCTTTCCACCCATAGCTTTTTTTTACCACAACACAGTTAGAAAGAGAGCGCTTCTCAAGTTGAGTGACAAGAAAGAATCCCGAGTCACTGACGGGAATTGAGCCCGCAACCCTGTGACTACCGGTCAGATGCTTTACCCAACTGAGCTACAGGGAATCACATGGAGAGACGAGTCACTGGTTAAGTTCTTGTCTACTCCCGAAAACTTTTCTGATCCTTCAACTTTACGTGCTCTTTCTTTCAAACTTTCTTACCAAGTTGCAAACTTCCTAATGGAAACACTAAAAACAGCACTAACTTCTTGTAAACTGTGAGTAAATCTATCTAAATCTTCTTTTATGACTTTTTCGTTTGCATTTCAGTGTTGTTTTAACCTGAATCCAATGTTATAAGCGGTTGGCCTAACGCTTTCTTCTTCTTTGGTTGCAAGTTTAGGTGTCAACAATTGCCTAAACTTTACACGTTATGAGGCTCTTCTATCTGTTATACTAATCTGGTCCTGCTAATAATTTAGAGATCCATTATCCAGTTTTAAACTCATACGGCAAGGTAAGTAACATAACATAAAATAAACCATAAGATATAATATATCTCATTGTAGATATTATACACATGGCAAATAATATCTACTAAAAGACGAATGTTAACATACATCGTTTTCTAATGGTGAACCGGGCTCTTTGGATAATTCGTTCACTTTCTCTTGTCCTCTGATTGGTTCTTCATGCTTAAAACTGCCAGTTCCTTCTTTATTAAGATTTTCTCTTGACCTTACGATTGTTCTTTTCTCCTCTTTTTCTCTCAGTACAACCAAAGTGATGTCCTGAAAAAGGGCAAAACAGCTTTAACATTATCTATTATCTAGTAGTTAATAACTGTTCAATGATTTACATCTTGAACAGACTAGGAACGCTCTACTATCTGCCATTTTTTGACATGTGATAACTTGACTACAAACAATGGAACTCCGTCCAATTAGGGAGGAACACACTTCAATGCAAGTTGCTTACGTAAATCTGCGAGTCGCTTAAACAGAACGTGACTACGAACAATGGAAATATCTTCCGTTTGAAAAGAGCAAGTACACTTTAATGCCGGCTGCTAATGTTCATCTGTGAGTCACGTGAACAGAACGTGATTAAGGGCGATGGACCATAATGCAGCTGGCGCGTGAAATTGAAACTGGACTTTGACATAGGATCGAGGCCAGGACTTAGGCGACAAAATAAATTATTTAACCCAATAATAACTTTGGTTTCTTTTGGCCCGGTTGTTCCAAAACCGGAGAACTTTACTCTTGGTTACACGGAAAAATTCAAACAGTTTAGTCTTCACAATGAAGGTTTGGCTTTGCTTACAAACACTGCTTATAATTTCAAACAATACAATTATGTCAGTTAGTAGATCATAAGTGATCAAAGACTGGTTAACCCTAGGTTGGGTCCCGGTGTGCAGTGTTTTTATCAACACAAAACTACTGTTAACCTCGACTACACGCTTTTTTGTAAGTCACTAAACCTGGCCGCTACGACCTTCGCTGTTCAAGCAACGGGACACGTCTGGCCTATCCTCGCCTAAAATTCAAAAAAACTCTTGCTGACCGCGCATTTATGCTTGCTGCACCTACTCTCTGGAACAAGCTGCCTGCTGACATCCGTACCTGTCCAACAACTGAGCTATTCAAATCCAAACTGAAAACTCACCTTTTTAAAGTTGCTTTTAGTGAATAATATATTTTACTAGTTTTAGCTTTTACTGATAAGTATTTTCCTAGTTTTTATGAACATGTAGTTTTATTATTAATTTAATCTTGTTTGTTTACATATTTCCAAATATCGTCATGCGCATCGAACATTTTATGAATTTGCGCATTATAAGAACGATTTATTATTATTATTATTATTATTATTAT
>JAOBRD020593504.1:0-15870 GCA_027575215.2 Hydrozoanthus sils
CACGTTTGTGGGGAGGAGCATTGGTGACGAGCCGAAAAAACGGTTGCGGGGGAGACAACCCGAAATAGAAAAGAAACGCAATCTTGTTTCAGTCAGTTTTTTCAGTCTTTCCAAGAAAAAATTTCACAAGAAGAACCACTCTGACATTCCACATTTTTTGTTCGAAGAACGTCAACGAATAATTGTTAAGTTACCTTTTTCAATTTTGTAAACGAAAAGAAAAAGCAAGCTCCGGTTCTTTAATCAGGCTTAACCGTTTTCAAAACATAGATACAAAATTGAAATCATTTGGCAAACACGGAGGATTAAGTCGGCCATGTTCAAGTTGAAAGATCAAAACTACCACAAATCCCATCTTGTGTACGAAGGACAGTGCAGTTGCGGAGAAAAGTATATTGGCGAAACACAAAGAAATTTTACCGTACGTACAACTAAATGAACGAACATCGAGACAAAGCCAAATTTTCCGAACTTGCAAGACACCTAAATCAATTCCCAACTCGTTCTTTCACGTTGCCTGAACGACAATGGGGGAAAAGAAAGATTATGGAAGCGTTAATGATAGCAACAAAGAATCCATTCTAAAGAAAAAGCTTCAAGCCCGTCCCACTTTCCATCTCTCAATGGGAATAACTTGAGACTACAGAGTTGCGAATTTTACGCGGCGAACAAAACCCTGACGACGAGTTGCTTTTTGAATCCCCACCCTACTCAAAATCAATCCGCGCTTTGTCAAATCTATTAATAAATCGCTGCCTCGTGAACTCAATGGGAATTTCAACTGCTTCATAACGACTTTTTTTAAAGACTTTCTTGTTGATTTATTTTAACGATGGCGTTTTTTATGACAATTTTGGAGTCACGTCACGGGAGTGACGGGAGAACAGGCAATAAGACTTGAGATCTGCCTCCCGGGACCTACGTCCTTATCCGAGAACGATATCAAAATTATTTTATAAACTAAATAGATAGTAATAGTTCGCTACAAGCGGTTCACATAGATTTTCAGTTTAGGCGTGTCTTTAGATCACAGCTGCAGGCGAGAGTCTCAGGGATGATCGAGAGACTGGTCCTACAGTTTTTTTAAACACCCTTGTCCGAAAAGACGCGAAGGTCTAATCGCTTGCAGGTGTTAGAGCGAAGGAAACACCTAATCAATTATTTTAGCCCTGGTCCAGCTAAATTTTTAAAAATCAAAGTCTTAAAATCTCAACAAAACTACAAACTTCAGAATTTGTGGAAGCAATGGACAATTTCATAATCTACTTGTAATGACAAAAAAAAATGAATGGCTACTTTGTAGTATTTCAAGCAATTTTTTTAAAGTTAGAACAATTTTTAGTTTGTGCGAAACCGTTTTTATCAAGAGGAGGTTTAAGACCTTGGAAAAAGGGTACGGTGCCGGGAATATAACCCAGGCCTTCTCAACAGTCTTGCTAACAGTGCAGACTAGTCCGAGTGCGGACTAGTCCGATTTTAATTTACAAGTTTTCTGGTGAGTTTTGGTTTTCTAGGCATGTTTCACGACGTGGTAAATGTCATTTATACTTTCACCATGCAAATTTGCATGCTTCCAGAAAAAATGCAAATTCTAACCTCAAAATCTGCAAACAAGAGTCTTCCATAACGGTTGGTAACTTAATAGGACCTATTCGCAATTTAACATAAAAGATCTTCTTCCATACTTAGATATGTGCCATGCAGTTAGGACTTGCAAGTGGCCGATAAACTGACACATGAATTTATCCCTTGAATTTTGAACGTATTCCTCGGTACAGCTTCTTTATAACAGATCTTTGCTACTAATCTGTTTTGAAGTCGAGAGAGAACAATGGGTTTTCTGCAGGAATTTGGGGTAATTGTCCGGGACATGTCTTTTCTTTATGATCGAGCTTTGTACCAACTTTGCATTTATATAAACCGGGCTCCTGTGAAACCCTTTCTGCATTTAATTTTGCAACGCTATCGCTCTCTCCGCAGTTGCAGAAAGATATGTCACTCTTTCTTCGGCATCTTTGTACGCATAATCTACAGAAATTGATAATCAAAGACTTGTTCCATACTTGTCGTCTCCCGACGTACGCCATCGTACAACCGGCCAGAAGTTCAACGACACGAAACAATGACTGAAACACAAACCAAGGCCAAGGTTGAGGCTGTGGGATATGGCCATCGTACATACTGTACACGCCGAAAATAGCGTATAACTGCAACGTGACACCAGCAAATCCAAGAAATGCAGTAAAATAAGTAATCCTTGCCAATTTTGCCACATTGGGCCAGAAGTCTTTTCCTGGTTTGTTTTCACCACGCTTTGAACTTAGTCTACAGCCGAGGCGCTTCAGACGCAAAGTGTTTTGTTGCGCATACTGTATAACTTTGCGACCGTTGTACATAAAGCTGGTAGACAGCAAAAAGCAAAACACGATGAAAAATATCTGGCATACCAAAGATAGAGCACGCCACCGGGCGTGTATGAAGATTATGATTTCCACGACAATGGCCAGGAAAAAGTGAAGCAATATAATGCAGGTTAGGACTTTGACACTCTGTAATTTTGCCGGGTATAAAGTAAGTTTGGTCAACTGAAGAAACATCATCTGAACTAACGAGAAAGCGGCACTGAAACATGGCAGTCCCATTCCGAATAAAAGCCTTGTTAATACCAAATGACACTGGGGCAGTACATTGCACTGTTTAGTTTCGTAAGGGTTGATGAACAAAAACAAGGCTCTTGTTACTCCAAGTATTATTAGAAGTACGTTTATAGCCAGGGAAACAGGCTGACGTCTTTTTTTCTTGCCTGAGCCCATGATTATTATGGACCAAATAGCGTATAGGGCCATCAATATAAATAACGATCCGAGCCCGGCCCAGTGAAGGCCCCAAGCCCACCGCCATGTCTTTAAGGCTAAGTCCCATTCAGGAAGGGGTTCGGCGACTGACCACTCCATTTCTGATTTACTTATTGATGTCCTGGACTCTGTTTCTGGTTCGCTTGTCGGTTCAGGCTCCGGGGAAGGAGCAAGAGATGTTACAGTAGTGGCCATGTTACTCATAATTCTGTAGCAAGGAAACATGAGTTATTTGAGTGATAGCTTTAAACCAAAGGTTTGTTATACTTTTATGTCTACCTTACTATAAGCTACAAAAATACAGGTTATAAAGCACATAAACTAATTAAATAGTCGCATGTTTGTTCAAGATCTCCATACAAAAATGATTTTTACTCATTTTCGGGGTCGGCTCAGTCAAGAATGCCGGTTCTTTTATAGGGTTTCGGCACGGTAAATGCGAACCCTTCTAAGTGCTACTGTTGTGTATTGCAAGGAAAAAAGTGAAAAGTTTTATTACTTCAGTGGATAGACCTTGCTAAATGAGGAATAGCGGTTAAAACATTTTAGCCATAGTCTCGTGGTTCTTGAGATATTTCAAAACATCTAAAGTTTTCTACTGATGACATCACATGCGGTTCCGACAAATTTGCATTTTTTAAATATCTGCTGCCAATCCATAACCTTTGGATGTATTTAAGCCAAACTTGGGCTGCTGATGTATCTTGAAGTAGATAGACCACCAGTCCGAGTTTTGCTCAAAGTAGTCCAAAGGTTGTGCTGCAGATTTTAAAAAAACGCAAATTTTTCGAAACCACTCATGACGTCATCAGTTGAAAACTTTAAATGTTAATATCTCAAGAACCATGAAAGACTTAGAAAAAAAAGCATTCACGGCTATTCCTTATTTAGCAAGGTCAGTCCACTGAAGTAATAACGTTTTCACTTCATGTGTATCGGGGGATGAAGCGGAAAATTTCAAACCAGCATATTCAAATTCATTTCGGAATATTTTCCAAATATTCATATTCCCTGGTATGACTGGCCTAATATTCATATTCCGAGGTCAAAATAGTCAAATATTCATATTTCGAGGCCAAAAATATGCGAATATTCATATTCCAATATTCTACTTCATCCCCCGAATATGTACTTTAAGGAAGGACACCTAATGCATTATAGGCGAACACAGTTAGGAATTCCAACTGGTTGGAGGCTAACCCTTTGGTTGTTTACAAGCATCTCTGGGATCACTGAAGCCAAATCCGGTCAGTGGTCAGAGTGGGATTTCAACCCAGGACAACCACATACAAATTCGGCGCCCTAATCACTGAGCCAAGGAGGAGAAGTCGTTCAAAGTCCCTCATTTCTCTGTTTACTGTAACGGCCTGCCTTCAAGGACTGTTTTTCCTCCCTCTATTAAAAGAGTTGGCCTCGATGCCTGTTTCGTTTGAGTTCAGTATACTGGGTATGTATGCAGTAACTCGAGACACTCGAACTCGTAACTATACTAGCAGATCATTGGTCAATCCTACATTAGGTCATCATATATTATTCTAGATACTTGTGGATTAAAGAACCTTTGAAAACCTTTTGTTAAAACTAGTTTCCATAATAATAAACAAAAACAGATTCCTATGGCCTGCAAACTATAACCCAAGGAAACCACGACTGAGATTTTTTAAGCTAACCTGCCTCAGAAAGCGCGGGAAACTTTTAAGTTTGTCGATATACCATTAATTGACACTAAGATGATTCTCTGGTTAAAATGGAAGTATGCAGTCAAACTTGTTTTTTTTTTCTTTAATCCGCTTGCACTGAAAAGTTTTATGTGTAAAACATGAAACAAAATTAATCTATATACTAAGACGGTTTGAAACAATTTACGAAACCAAAAGCATAACTCTTCGCCAGTTGCAGGTTAGAATCATTTTTGTGGATCTAGGTCAAAAACGTGTCATGAAAACCATTATCTAGCCAAAAATAATTCTGTAGCCATCTTAAGCTTACTTTAATTAATGAAACGCAGAAACATGAAGTAAAATGTAATTTACAGTAAAATAAAGATAGGTTTTGGAGTTATCGCGTAAGTGCATCGTTTATGTATCAAAAATACTTTCGCAAGTCTTTTAGTATTTAGTTTTAAAATGACTCTCCCGGTACATCAAAATTGGTGCGATTCGTGAGCTGAATTTTAAGTAACCATAAAGATGTCAACATCTAAAAACTTCATACGGTGAAAATTTTCAGCTACCAACCTTTTTAAAAGTTATCGCACGTGCTCACCGACTCACTAAATATTTTTTAAACTGTTTCCTTATAAAGAATTCCTATTGATGGAGTGACTGAATAAAAGCTAAACTACTTGAATATAAAACAAAAACTAACCGTACGTGACTGGAGCGGCCGAATTCGTTAAATATATTGACAGCATGCAGTATATCTTTTTAGTACGTTATCATTCAAGCTTGTTGTTTCTTACTTGTCGATGTCCTTACTGTTTCTATGTCATACTTTTCAATGGCTTAAATATTCTCACCTGCATGCTTGCAAGCACTCTACATCAAAGCATGCAATTACGTCGATTCTATCCTCGGCAAAAAATACTTCAATAGAACTACAGCTTGCTTTAATCTGATGGTTATCCGATGTCTGCAAGCTTTTTGGTGAATATCAGTACTTGAATCTATCGTTTTCAGTCGCTCTGCTCTCCGGCACAAATAAAGCGAACCTTTTCTCCTACAGTTGAGTAAAAATGAAACCGACGTTTCATGCCAAAGCGATTTGTTAACGACTCAAACCTCGTAAATCTTTGCCCGTCTCTACAAAGGACAACTTGATATTAAGTGAGTAATGTATGAAGTCTTTAAAACTTCTTTTATCTTTATCCATTAACTCAATTGCCTATGATGATTCACCAACGCATGACTACTTGCCTTTCTATAGCCACTATATTGCTCAGTTAAAACTGCAAATGGATAGGTCATTAAATATATAATGTACTCTTATAAGGTCTCAGTGTTCACTCCTTGGTTGCCATTTTTGTTAAACTTCATCTAATTTCTAAGTATCGACAACGTTTTTATAAAGCCATTCAAACAAGACAAATTTGTACTGTTTACCATGTCGGCCGTGAAGTGTTCTGTCAAAAGCGTGTAATTAGTTATAGGCTATAAACATAAAGCTAAAACCTCAACAATAATTTTATATACAATTTGAACAAACTGTTCCTTTTATTGTTGGCTGTAAGATCAATATTTGAGTTTCTTTAACGGAACTAGGTCAGTCACATAATCTTGCTTTAAATGGTTTGGTGGTTGGGCAAAGCCATATCATTTATAAAAGTCTTGTTGGCGGCCCGTGTGAATGGTCTAGTTTATGCACAAAAAGTTTTATTTCTGAATTTCGTGAGCACATTTCGTGCCTCAATACGCTTTCAGTTGATAACAAAATCACGGGTCGGTCTCGCTTGAGATGGTAAAAACAAAAGCAGTATAACATAAGAGCACGCAATAAGTGTAGGCTACACGAAACACAAACAAACCAATCAGATGCCACCTTTATCAACATCGAACCAATCACGTGTCACCTTTACCAATATCGAACCAATCACGTGTCACCTTTATCAACATCGAACCAGTCACGTGTCACCTTATCAACATGGAACCAATCACGTCAAGCCTTCACCAACTGGCGGAAATTTTTCGCTCGAAACCTCAGCTTACCTATACGTCTTCGATAGACTCATGGTTTGCCGCTGTTTCTGTTTTATAAATTAAAGAAAAAACTTAAAAGGAACTGCCAAGATGTTTTAATATTTCTTTTGTTTTCGTCAACAGTAAATTGGAATCCTTATGTTGTCTTAGTCAAGATATATGTCGTACACGATATAAGAATACAAAATGAATGGCAGCATTTTAAAGCAATAAAAATGAATGTCCGAGTGGAAAAAGAACTAAAAATTTTAAAAGCTACCCTTAACATACAGTTATTTGCAGGAAATCCAATTTCAGGAGCCACTGTGAAAATTAAATTTCTTTTGATTAACTTGCCATGTTTCTTAGATTGAACACATATCATGCCAGAAACTATATTCATTTAATCTTTCAATTTGAAACATCTCAATACTCTCAAGCCAAAAGAAAAAAAATTCCGCTTGTTAGGCCACTAAGTGGATTTTGTGATATCAGTTGTAGATACTGCAAGCAAAGTATCAAATAGTTTTTGATATAGCCCCGGTTGTTTTGTTTGTTGAGCGTAAATTTTGACTAGTAAACTTCTGGGAACTGAAGGCGCTGTCAAAAGCGTGGCGAGCGAATGTCAAAGGCTCGCGCCACTTGTACTGAACTCAAATTGTCAAAAACTCTTCAGCTGAAACGGGAATAGATCAACTCAACGGAGCAAAGATAACATTAATTGAAACAACTGTTTCTGATAGTTTGTTTTTGTTAATAAAAAAACTGCTGGGAATAATGAAACAAGACTATATTTTTTGAAAAGTCGGTCAATGAGATAACACAGCACACATATAATTTTTCGTAACTGACGACTCTGAAGTAAACATACGCAAATCATTATATATTTTAAACATTCATCTTCACTTCAGATTGTTAACACTTTTCTCCCGCGCAAATGAATCAACATGTTCGACAACCCGGTACCGAACTAGCTCACTAGGGCTGGCGTATAAATTACGTTCACTGAATGCCGTAAAAAACAATCGGTTATCATAAAATTATATATCAAATTAAAATCACATATCAAAATATTTTTACTAATACCGATCACGGTTTAAAAAACTGTCTTACACTCACAAACTCAACAATGCGAAACTACGACACTTATACATCAGGAAGGCTTGACAAAATTGATTTTAAACAGTTTTAGCGTCAATGAAAATTTAAACTTGAGTTCCACTAACAGAATCGACAGAATATCGGTTAGTGTCGGGATAGTTTTCAGTTTACAAACGAAACTGAAGTTTTCGTCAAACTTTGTTAAGTTAAGTCGAGTATCCATGCACTCTTTTCAAATACAGTGTTAGCTTTGCCCCACCGATGGCCATAAAGATTTGCATGTAAAACAGCCATTGACTATATTGAAATCGTTTGTGATGAGAAGCTTAACTGCAACTGAAAATTTTTTAGCGAAGTAATTTACCAAAATGGGCCATGTATGCCGCACTCGTTAGCTTTCAACAACATGCAGTTGAAAAAACAAAAAAAAATCAAATCGTAATTTGTCTCCAGCTGGTACTAAAGTAAGGAGCTCAGTCACAAAAGCCTCATTTTATTAAAACGAAGAATATTTGTATATTATCAATATCAGCCCTTCTTTACACTCTTTTTTTGTAAAAAAAAACTTTTTATAAGAACGACATGCAGGCTGAAAATTGCATTTGGCCAAATTTGAGAACGTGCTCAGAAAACATCCGATATAGCGCTACGTTGTATCCAGCTAGAATAACTAAATACATGGAAATTTTAAAAGAGCATTTTACAGGACTCATTTTTTTCGCTTTAAATCTATCTATTTATGTACTTACATGAGTTCTAGAGAGTTATGATTATATTTTATATTAAGAACATTACTTTTAAGAGTATTTAAGGCTTGAATCCCAAAAATATTTAAGGTGACAATCATCCTTGGTCCAAAATAAGACACCCTCCTTAAAACAAGAGTGCTCTAATCCCGTAAGACATCCTTCGTCTTTTTTACTCTTTTTTACGCACTAAGGTAATTTTTTTTATGAATGAGTTAAAAGTTAAAACATCTGTTGGTATCTTTAAAATTTACTAAAAATCTGCATATATATAAAATGGCTTGTTCGATTGATATTTCGCTGAGCACTCAGCCTCTTCAGGTCGCCATTTGGTATGGCCGTCTTAAAACAAGAGTGCATACAGATATAAATAAAAAGATACTGCTTTTCAAATTAAAAACTTCGTTTCGGATATTTCACTGGAATATATAGAAACAAAGCTATTTGTATTATCACACAAATGTTTGTATTTGTTTACAACAAATTTTTACAAAGGACATTGAGAACACCATTTGATCATTCATTTTAAGACAACTACTAATTATGGGAACTAATTATCAACAGCAATAGAAATACCTCATTAACTCTTTTTTTAAGTTGCTGTACCCTCAGAGTCAAAAACTACTCGCTCGACGTGTGGTGCAACTCGTTCGGCAACACCGATTTCGTTCTAAAACATTTCTGTCCTTCTGCGGCTCACGCAACAATAAATGACTTTAAGGTTTGCTAAGATATTGAATTACTTTAAGATTTCATCATCATAAGCTTGTGAAAAGATAAATCATAATGTCAGAGTTGGCTTAAGTGCTCAAGATTTGGATAAATCGCCTGTAATGTCACGTGCATAGGCCTGCCCACGACAAATATTCCAAAATAGCCTGCCTTCAGGTGTTCACAAGAGATATGATTTACGAGAAGGCGATGCCTGTGGTTTTTTGCGTTGGAGTAAAACTATAACGTTATCCGTTGTTACCGTATTCAATAAGTGGCAATCTTCTGTACCAGCAAACCGGAAAAAGATTAACACTGAATAATAATAATAAAGAGCCTCGATACCTCAAGCTTTTATAAGTGTATTTTATTGTAATAATGATTAATGTGAATAACGTTGAACAAAGTTTTGTTTGATATTGCCCATGGCGGACACACGCAATATCGCACACGTTTTCCGCGTGAATAATCGGTGAGTACAAGGCTCGAAAAAAATGTATTGCGAGCCACATAAATGGTCTAAAATCAAGTTACGAACGTATTAAGCATCGTTTAGCCTTTAAGATAATAGTGGGAGCAGCGTTATAGACTGAGCCGTGTATGCTAATCTCCACTGTGTAACACGTCAGTTGACAACAATAGAATTTTCGTCAACCGATCAAAGCGCGACCTGTGTACACCAAATTGTGACGAGGTCTATAGAAACAACTCATATCTTATCAGCTTTTGAGAGAAAAAGGAAATTATCCCATTTTTGTCTTTTTCTGTCGGCCCAAATAGATTAAGAGTTTAAAAAGCTGGGTGTAGTCGACTTCCCTTTTTAGCCTTCAACGGATTTAATCAGTTCAATGAAAGATGTTGTGTTTTTAAAAAAGATCCAAGGGTTAAAAATCAGGATTCTACAGTAACTTTTTATCATCTGCTTCAACATCGCGTTAATCTTTCGTTCTAAGAAGTCTTAATTAATCGTTGGCATTTAGAGATTGCTAAGCTAGTTTATCCGTGTAATGAACAAGTTTTTCCTTGTTTGTTGTTGTTGTTTCTAAATATCTCGATCTGGTGTTGGCCTTGTGTATTGGTAAGCGTATTTTCCTTGCTGTCCTTAAACTCAATTGAGAGAAAACTTATTTGATGCGCCGCTTGGAGCAGTTCTAAGTAATTTTGGTGCAGTGTGCTACGAGAGCGGCAGAATCCGTTTTCTATTGTCGAGAAACAATGTAAAACAAATAATACTTTAATAACAAGAAGAGCAAGAACAAACGACAGTGTCCCTGGCGAGGACAACAACAAAAACAAGAAAAAAAATTTCTATACGAATCAAACAGCTCACAGAAGCGCTTATTCACAAAAAGATTTAAAAGTAAAGAAAGTAAAAAAGGCGAACGGCCGCCTATTGTTGATAGTCTTTAAAGGTTGTGCTTTCTGAGCAGAGAAAGTTTCGGGCCTTTTTTGCATGGGCTTAAAGACTTTAACAGGTTTGACATAAAATACAAACTATTGATGAATATCTTTGTGCTGCCCCTGATTTGAAAACGCACACTCCAAAGGTGAACCTAACAAAATTATAAAGAACTAAAATGATTGTGGCTCCGTTAAAAAAATCGTTTGTGATTATACGTTTAAGAACGCTGTATGATCAATCTTTCAGTTCTTATGCATGAAAAGGTTTACGTAACAAGCACAGCTACACAAAAGAGAAAATTGAAACACTTTTTTGACATCTTTAGATACATTTCAACATGTATGCAGTCTTATAAAAATCTATATAGTTTTTTCTCATGATCCGTGTTCTTAATTTTTGACAACTCCCGGCTCAACTCATTCTTTTTTGTTCAAAAGATATGGCTACATGAATATCGTGTCCATTTTGTTTTAGTACCAACCGGATGCTGTGGGCATTTGTTCGCCAAACCAAAACTTTGGTCGATTAATCTGGGTTTCACGTCCTATTTACAAGTCTTGTATATTAACACTTAACTTGTGAAACACTTAATTGTTCGAAGTTTGTTCAAACTTCTCAGTTTAAGAAGTTATCCTAGCATCAATTAACTTAGCAGGTTTGTTTAGTTGTAGTGCTAGTTAAACTCACAATCGGTGCAGTTAAAACGACAAGGAGTAAAAAAACGCCGTCATCATGAAAGGTTGCAATGGTCTCGCTAAAGTTGGTAGTTGTGAAATTGGGCATCCGGCAAAGAACATATTGTCAATTTCATCGGGAAACTCAGCAACACTACAGCTTGTATATACAACGGATGTGAAAGAAAGATATCAACGAACCCGGAAAACATGAAAAACCGAGATTAAGATTACATACCTGCTGAACGGGAGGCCTTTGAGTGAAAACTGCCCATTTTCTTGAAAGTCTCTTGAGAGACTGAAAATGTTTTTGTAACCAACAAATGAACGATTCGTTTTCAACTGAGAATGCGTGTACCACGTTCAAACTTATCTCAAATGCCAAAACCATGAAGTAATATCCGCAGTTTTAAATAAACAAGGTCAATACAAGCAATTATAAATCAAAACCATGCAGGCTCGAATCACACAATTGTTTCAGAATGGTTCAGATGCCTATGCGCAGAAGCTAATAATTATGTAAAACAACTGATGTTCACTTCCTTAGTTTTTTTAAACAGTATGAAGGGGTGCATTGTTCTCAAAATACTTACTTAACTCGTTACATGATGAGGTTTTCGCGCCGCCAATATAAGTCAAAGTAGGCCAACGGTAGGTGGACTAAAAATCATACACGGACGCCAGACGCCACATGCATAAGATACACTGGCAGTTCCCGAATGTACCAAAATGTAGAACAGCAACCGGTGACTTATATAACTTCGGCAGATTATTGCCTAATATCAGCAGAATTATAAAACGATTATTTTTACTGATTACGACTCAAACAAGTGGTATGGAAATCGAACACTTTGGAACAACTTCGTCCCCGGGCTTTTCTTCGTCGCCCTCTCCTCGGAGAAAAGCCCTGGGAACGAGACATTGAATGCAAAGTACAAAAGCTCACGCCCCCACTCATCTGGTAGCCAGGAAATACGACTTTTCGAACATGTTAACCGCAGGAAATTCAAATTTCTGAATGCCTTTAATGTTAGTTTCGCGGTAGCTTTTAGTCTTGAGCGAGAGATAGGCCGGAATCACGTAGCCAAAAACAAAACATTTGGAGAAAGCGTTCCAAATTTCAACTTGCAGGTTGCTGTAGAAACATTTCGTCGAGCGCCGACTACGTAGCCGCAAACGAGGGCGACAAAAATAGCCAACTTCGATAAACAATACTTCTTCAAAGGTTGGATATTTTGAAAATATTCGGGATGAAATAAAATCAAATTGTTTAAAAGTTTTTTTGTTGCATATCAATTCTAAAACTACATTTATCTGGCTTTACATTCACCAAAAACCAACACGAAGCGCGAAATTGAAAATTTTCGAAATTATATGTCAAAGGCGTTATGATGGAAGCTTTAGGGAAAAGGTCAAAACAATGGTACTTCCTAGGAACCCAATTTAGGGGGGTGGGGTATTATGTGCCGCCACCCACCATCTTTTTTCAAAAAGGCTGAATTTCAGGAGCAAATATCATGTTCAACAAGATAGACACTGATAAAGTGCTTGCACCAACGCATTCCTTGTGTAGAGAGGAGTCCATAGCACAACAGAAAAAACAATACCCCTAAATCAAGTTTTGAAAAATTGAGCTCTTAAAAAGTGGTGGGGTTGGAGTAGGGGGTCTGTGCCGCCACCCACCACCTCCCCCGACAAATTGAGTTCCTTAAAAATACCATTGTTTTGACGTACTTCTTCCCTTAATGCCAGTTGGCTGTCGACTGCGCATGCGCTCCGATACAACTTCAAAAAGAAGGAAATATTAAAAAAATGATTTCCATAAAAGGCATTTTGAAATAGATCTTTTTATCAAAAAATTCTACGACCTTTCTGAATTACACATTTCAAATTATAGTTGACATCATAAAATGGGACGGTAATCTTTCGGCTATTAGTCTTTGCGTTTAAGGAAAACGATGTAAAGACTAAAACCAAAAGAGGAAATACAGAACTATCATAGCAATATAAGTTATCAAACGGTGTGTTAGAAAATTATATTATGACACACATTTTCTTTATAAAGTAGATATAATTAAGATAAATAAAAACTAAAGACAGTCGTATTTGTTGTATCCGTTACCCTGTTTCGTAAACAAAAACAAGTGAAACAAAAATATATGAAAATGAAATAAGAAGTTTATTTTACTAAACATCAGACTAACACAGAAGATAAGTATAGGACTCAGCAACTGCCTATACGAATTATACGATTTTTGATTGTTAATATCTGAGAACCTTGTGCTATATTTAATATAAAAAATCGAAAACTTTTGATTAGTGGAAAATTTAAGATTTGATATCAAATTCAATCAAGGAATACTCATTAATGGCTTTGTTTTCTTACCTACAAAAAGTTGTGTAAAATAGCTGAGTAATTGATAACGACCGACCGGCTATTCATGAAGGATTACTGATCCCACTTTTAAAGTGGCGACTTCCTGTTCCCAAAACTTGGATTCGAATCAACCAACTACTCGAGAGATATTGAGATGTTTGACTTAACATGGAAAAGCGTATTCGAGTTTGTTACAAAGTATTATCGTACACACAATAAACTTCCGCACATGACCTCAGCGCCTTTGAAACTTCAAAGGCTCATTTTCATGGACAATTACTCGTGGAAGGATGGAGATGAGGCAGTTACGGAAG
The DNA here is from genome assembly GCA_027575215.2 of Hydrozoanthus sils. Taxonomy (NCBI): domain Eukaryota; kingdom Metazoa; phylum Cnidaria; class Anthozoa; order Zoantharia; family Hydrozoanthidae; genus Hydrozoanthus; species Hydrozoanthus sils. Next base: position 13,855 of record JAOBRD020593504.1, read on the forward strand.
GAAGGGGCTGAAGGCAGAAGAAAATTTACGTATCAAAACGTGTTGAGCTTACAAACGGAGGGAACTTTGGGCCACAAAAATTATGTTCATCTTCAAAACGACAGTGGGCACCTGTTCACATATATGATGGCCTTTTTAATTTACCTTTAGAGACGACGAAGATCTAAACACCGACTGTGTCAAGCTGCTCGTTACGTAAATAAATCTCGCCGTTGTGAGACGAGAAATCAGTCTCAAAAAAAAGACGCCGCACTCGTGACTGAGAACTGAAGGAAGTCTTTGCCTCGCGAGGCAATGACGACCTCAGCTGTCCATGTTCAGATATCTCATGTTCACGGGCTTATAATAAAATGGGAAAACGATTGGGGCTTGAAAATAAAATCAGCTTATATTTTTAGTGCGAAGTGCGTCGAAACATTGAAAACGATATTCTGCAACCGTGATCTATTTTAGCAGTGGTGTTGGAACCTGAAATGGCGTACAAATAAAAGGTGTTGATGAAGTTTTGTTAATTTGAAAACAGCTTTTATGCTAGGGCTAGGGCGCTGTTTCATATAGACTATAGTCAACAATGTCAATCGATAAGGAATCTTTAGATAATTTCGATTCATCATGCTGTGCATAATTGCGTAAGCTTTTAAGAGCACATATATAATACTGACATGTTCTCAGAGAAGTTATAAAATTATCTTTAACTCTTTCATACGGCTTTAGTCACTCCCATCCTTCCTCCCTAATCGACAAGAAAATTGTTTTTATTTTAGTTTTTCTTGAAGATGCCGAACATATAGTTATTTTTTCCGTCACAGTGAGTAAGCAAAACTTCGAACAACGGTGTTATGCATATGAATGAGTTCTGTGTCCGCAGGGCTTGAAGCGAAATATTGAATATATATCGTGGTCGAAAACCGAGGAATAATGAATATTTCAATAAAAGAATAAGGAATATTCAAAAAAATATAAGTAGGCAATAGGAATATTTACCCGTTTAGAAATATTCCGCTTCTACCCCCAATTCAGCTAGTTGTGTGTTACTGTCATTTTATAGTATTTTCTTTTGTCTTATTCAAGAATATTTAAAGCTTCGGAGCATTCACTGGGGTGTGCTAGCTTCGATAAAACAATTACCTATATATAGGCATGTTTTGAAATAATAAGAGTTTTTCTAAAAAAAAGCAAAACTAGTAAACTACAAGAAAGTAGTAAGTAGTTTGGAGTGAGTCAAACTGACTGTAAAACATTATTATTCGACATAAACGAAACTGGGCATACACTTTATACACGCATTTTTTTGTAAGAACAACTTTATAAGAACAAGGCTCGAATTGTTCAGAATTTAAGAACAAGCCGAGGCTCGGGCCCAATAGCAGTTTTTTTGGGATTAAAAAAAACGATTCGCAATATTTATCCTTTAATCAGTCATTGCTACAAATTTATATATACGCTCATACATGTATTATGCATTAGATTTTTTTAAATTTAAACCTTACAACAATTTAAGAACAATTTGAGGTTAAAACCGCCAAAAAATTAAGAACAATAAGCCTCGGCCAAGTTTGCTGGTTGTTATAAACTGAAAACTGAAAGAGCGTGAGTACTACATCTTGGTTTCTTTGATCAAGGCACTGCAGTACATGGTTAAATTGAGATTAACTATCATTTATCTTAATTCTAAAGATTAATGCTTTGACGTTACCTGTTTTGAGTGCACCCAAAGGCCAAAACTTTTGCACATGGAAGGCAAACGGTTGATATATTTTAGCGAACACAATTTTTGGCGTACTATATGCAGAATCACTTTTACCAAATGAACCACAATCGCAACTGAATGTGACATTAAGTGACTCGAACCTTCCTAGGTATTGGTGTTTAATAATTGTACGCAAGCAGTTGGTTGGGGGGGGGAGGGGGGGGCAGGCCCCCCAATAGTTTTTTGGTTAACCACAATAACTTTTGATTAGTTTCAGATCTTACAACAAACTATTAAAATTTCTACCGTGCCCCCCCGCCCCACCA
>JAOBRD020593610.1:0-15867 GCA_027575215.2 Hydrozoanthus sils
CGCTAGATTAGCTTAAGGCTAACTGCCCAAGATTGAAACTTTGGTTAAGTTAATTTTAAAAAGTGCTCTTTTTTTCTTTTTTGGAGTTGCTGAACTTTGGCTGTAAGAAACTAAGTGACTCTGAAACACTTTGTAAAAGATTTGGAGTTTTGACGCTTCCATGGCTATTCATTATTATATGTTTTAAGGTAACGCTGCCAATATAAGGCAACAACATGCTCAAATTAATTTTTACTTGGATTTGATGAGATATGTAAAAAACTTTGGACCGAATTTGCATAATTTGATTTTGCTTCCATAATCTTCTGGGAAAATAAGAATGTGATGGTCTGAATCAAGAAGTTGCTCAATTTAATATGAATTTTTAGTGTCTATGTTTAAAGGTCTTAAAAATTTCAATTTTTACAAGATATTTTAAGATGAAGTAAGAGGCGGCCATGACAGTGGGTAGGAGGCTGCCAACTGTTATGGCCGCCTTTAAAAGCTTGCTAGAATTTGGATCGAGTGCAAAGCCAACAACTCGTCTTGAGGTCTCTTTTCAGATAAACCCTTTAATATAAGATGTTTTCTTAAATAAAACCATGAAATTTGCTAATATCTTACAAAATATGAACCAAAATCCTAAATATGCAAATAAGCAGGATTAATTTTTGCATATTTCATTAAATCCCTGCAAAAATTGTTTTTCAGCATGCAGTTGCTGTAAATGAGGTATTGACAGTAGTCCCTTCAAAAAAATATTGTAACAGTGTCAAAATGTCAAATATTTTAAAACTTGTTTCTGGGTCACGTGACCATGCAAAGCCTATCGAAACGCATCCACGAATCACTAGATTACCTTAGGGCTGACTGCCCAAGACGAGTGAAATAAATGGAAACTTTGGTTAAGTACATCTTAAAAAGTGCTCTTTTTTTCTTTTTTGAAGTTGCTGAACTTTGGTTGTAAGAAACTAAGAAGTTAGGCATATGCCAGGTTAATAATATTTTGTCAATGAAATTAATGGAATGCTTACATCTTCGTCGGCCTCCACTTCCTGAATTTGGATCCGCTTGCGTCTTACTGGTTGGTTCTGTCTCTGTCTGGTTGTTTCTGATTGGTTCTTCGTTTGACTTTTCGTCTCTGATTGGTTCTTCGTTTGACTTTTCGTATCTGATTGGTTTTTCATTTGACTTTTCTTCTCTGATTGGTTCTTGGATTTGCCATGAGGTGGTTGTTTGGCTTCTCTATCAGGTTTATTTTTTCCCTTTTCTTCATTCTCTTGTTTTTGAGCTGTACGTCGTTTCTATAAAAAAAAAAGCACAAAAGCATTTTCAAACCTGATTTTCGGAAAAATTGCTTAAGCTTTGCACATCCGTGCCTTGTTTGGTATTTCCTGTGTTGTTCAATAACGGTATTTTCAAATACTTTAAGAGGTTTATTAAATAATGGTATTTTTTCAAATACTTTAAGAGGTTTATTCAAAAAGGGTATTTTCAAATACTTTAAGAGGTTTAAAAGTTTTCGTTTCACTCATTGAGGTGGCCTGAACTTTGTGCTTTTCGAAAAGTTCCTAATGAAACCATGCAGAACGTAAGCTTAAAAGCTAAATTGTCTAAGTCTTTTCAAAAGAAGAAAAATAATCAACATATTTGAGAAGCTGCACCTCTTTGTGTTTATACCACAACACTTTTTAAAGTTGTGATCTAATTTCTCTGAACTACAGCTTGTTGATTACAGCTTCATTTCTATCATTGTCACCCTACTTTGCTTCTGTCTATAAATTTGCGAGGAACAGACAGAACCAATGTCGTCATTAGTAGCAAGTTACCTTAATTTTCGAGCGACGTGTTTTCGCTTCGGCCTATCATTGAGGCTTTTTTTTTTATCGTTTTCTGATTTTTTCTTTAAAATGCTACTGAATCAAATTTATCAAACTAGTTTAAAATATCTAAAATTAAAGCTTGACCTTTATAATTTTCGCTTAAACACTTTTTACCAGTTATCAAAATAAATTTCACGGGGAATTTACGAAGACAAAATGCATATTTAAGCGCCAAAAAAGATGCGAAACTTTTGAAGCTCATTAGATGTGTAGGATGTCACATGATTTGAAAGGTGGAAGATCCGAACCTCACTTTCCCGGTCAAATTCATATGAGCATGGCGAGGTTTCTGTGGCTGGTGGCCCTGTGTTCGAGCTCACTGAAAATGCCAGTAGAGAGCAGCTTGGATTCCTTTCAGACCATGTGACGTCATAAATCGTCATCATATGTTTTGAATTTTATTCGCAAAGAATGCACTGTTTTGAATGCTTATTTAGGGGGTTTGAAAGGATCAGGTGGGCACTTTTCGCCATTTACAGTCGAAAAGAAGTGTTGGGAAAGGCCTCTGGGTTATCAATAAGAAATAAAGTGGGTGATGGCTTCATCATTTTTCAAGTTCAGGGCTGGGGGATAACTACATAAGGGTTAAGTTATGTAATAAATACAAAAGGGGGTGAGGCTTCAAAAATGTTTGTTTTATATACTTCTCTGCAAAGTTCGAGAACAACATCAAGTTCTTTTTTTCCAGCTGTATTCTTGGGCTCAATTTTCATCAGCTCGAACAAATCTTTTGCAGCCTCGTCATACAGCTTCAACGCCTGCAAGACAGAAAAAGGAAATTATCTTAAGTCTATCAAAAGTTTAAAATCTATCAAACCTATCCTTCGTGCGACCAAACGTACCCTGCATGCCACAAAACCTACCCTGCGAGCAACCAAACCTCCCCAGCGTTCGACCAAACCTACCCAGCATACAACCAAACCAACCTTACGAGCAACCAAACCTACCTTTCGTGCGAGAGCTCTCCTGAACAAGGCCTTTACATTGTTCGACTGTAACTTTAACGCCTCAGAACTGTCTATCACTGCCAAGTCTGGCTGTAAGAACAATAACGAAGCACAGCAGCAAGTTACATTATTATACAGTTGCTTCAGTAATTGGTTGTACAAACTTAATTATGATAGTGATAGCAATGATAGAAATGAAGATGATAATGCTGTTGATAATGAAACAGAGATAATGAAATCTACTGATGATAACAATGCTAATGAAAAAATTATGATGATAAAGACAATTACAAGAGAGATAATTTAGTAACTATGAAAAAGTAATAATATCAATGATAATGATGAAAATGAATAACGAAAATGTAAGTGAAGTAAAAAGACGTTTCGATATCATACTGACGCCATTCTCAAAATAATGAAAAGAAAAATTATTCTGAGTTCTTAGTCGAAACAATCGTTAATATATACGGGCTGGTTAGTAAACCATTGTTGTATGTCTTTGTCTTTGCACTTTTTCTTTTGTTAAATTCTGGTCTTGAACCTGCATAAACTGCAAAATAACATAAAAGGTTTTGAAACGCAAATCAACAAGTGGCCAATCAAAACATTCTCACTAACACCTGAAACAAAGAATGTGCAAGTTCACGGTTCGTTCAACATAAAATAAAGCATCTTTGTACGTTCTTTGTACGTTCTTCTCTTTTGAAGTTTGCAGTCTTTGTCAGTCCGTATATACTAACTATGGTTGAAAACTTAAGCTAAGGTGAGCATTTGAACAACAAAAGAGGCAGAGTATTTACTTAATTTGAAAAATTTCGCGGCGCAAATCGAATATGATTGAAAGTTTAATGATGGCCCGTGTAAGGTCTTTTATGAAAAACACTTCGTACACAAAACAACTAATATTGATAATGCAATTCTTAAGCACGCTAAAACGCCTGCTAAAGAAATATCTTTAGTGGTGTCCGCTCAAATGGTGAAACTAATTTACAATTTCATATGGCAAAAAGAGTAATATGAGACTATTATGATGACTGGCTAACTGAAACTGATATCTGTGTTTTTACAAATTCGTTCCCAGTATTACAGAAGCTCACTCTCCCAACACTGTTTGGAAGGAGCCTGGGTACCATATTGCAAAATCACGTACCTCGTTGAGCTTGAGATAGCACAAGGCTCTGTTAGTGTAACTAGCAACTTCCCCTGGACTGATGGATATACACTGAGTGTAGCACTCGACTGCCTCGCTATACTTACCCTGAAAACAGAAAGAGGTAAGAAAACAACTTGATTCATTCGAACTTCCCACTAGAACTCAACTGGTTTCCTCAAAAAAACTAACTAAATCCTTTGTTGAGCATATAGGCCCATTAAACTGATGCTTATCTCCGGTTTCCGTATTGTTAAGTGAGTGAGAGTCTTTGACTCCCCCTGGACAGAACACTAATCTATCGTAGGTTAGCCCCCTGCAGAAGCTAGTACTCATTTATACAGCCAAGCCAACTAAAAGCAAGTCGAGTAAAGTGTCTTGCTCAAGTATAAAACACAGCAACTTAGTCTGACCGCTAGCACGAACTAGGACCAAGTACAATTACCAAGTCGAACACGCTAATTGCTCGGCCACTGTACCGCCGACAAACGGCAAGTGTCTCTACACGTTTTGTTTTTGTTAAATTGTTACACTAGTGTTAACATCCATGCAGGTTCGGCGTATTGTATCGCGCAATTTTATTTGAATGAAGAAAAGCACTTTGCAAACTAATACAATTAGAGAAGAAAAGGACAAAGATATACTCCACTAAAAGTGACTTAAACGGATTTATAACAACGATAACCCTATTTTTATTTTGAAAAATGTCGCGGATTTTTTTAAATCCCCTGACAGGAGAAAGAAAGACCGGCCTTTGGCTTATTGTCGTTATTCAAGATAAAACAAAAATTACTCTCTTTTCTCAAATCCGGCAAAAGTTGAAACAAGACCAACTAGAAAGGTTTCTACACCTGCTCTGGAGCACCTTCGTACGGAAACGAGATCGCAACTTTTAGGCATCCCAGTAAGTCAACATTATGCCGCGAAAAAGCTAGCCAGATGGTTTTTCTGTTATAGATGTACATAGCAAGCACCAGATTCTGCCTTAAGATCAAAGAAGCCCTCCTTATAAAGTGGTTAAAACCTTCACTGAATCAGAAATAATATCACACCAAGTCAAACCACTATCATAAATCGTTTTTTAAGTCTGTTTGATTTTTTAGTTAGCCATTCTACTCTCTTCGACTGCAAATTTCCAAGATCAGTATGTACTAATTGTTAAATCGTGTAAAATATCTGTATTTGACTTTTAATCAGTCAACATTCGCTGGCATTGTGATGACTGAAGGAGCATCTAAACCCAAACGCATAAATTCACCATGCAGATGTACCGTTGCCTTAAAAGTTGTTTTACGTTTTTGTACCATCTAGACTAGCCTGTGTAGCATGCGCAATGGGGAGGGGAATTATGGGAGGCTAAAATTAGAAAAAGGAAGAGATGGGACCCAACATGGGGAACTGGGTCCCGTCTTTTTCCTTTTCTTAAATTTCTTCCCCTATAACCATCCCCCCTCTCCCCCCCCCCCTTTTGCACTTGCTACGCAGACTAATTTAGATCTTTTAGTAAAATTGTGTAAATACCTTTTTCACATAGGCATTCCCTTTTTCTTTGAGTTGCACAAATCTCTCTCCATCACTGAGCGGCTTAACGGTGGCAGCTGTTTGTTTCAGCTCTGTTGGAGGTTTGATTTTAATCTCAGGAGTGTTTCTTTCACTGTTGAGGGAACTTAATACCTCTTGTCCTGACCTAGCAATGGGTATCTCTAGCACTGGATTCAGAGGGCTTGCAGGTGAAGGCGAAGAAGTGACCTGTATCTTCCTGCGCCAACCAGGTCCATGAATGCTCTGCAGATGTCCTATTGTACTGTTGTGAAAAAGAGTTCTCTCAGGTGCCAAATAAACGTCCCGGGACGCTTACTGACTTTTCGAATTTTTTCTCCACCCCCACGGGGCTTATTAGGATACCTAATTAATTAATTTTCAAGTTCTGGTACAAACATTAAGTGGTCAAAATTTCGAGATATAAACTTTACTGATCAATCAGTGTCATGTTAGGTGTTTGTCTTTCCCTGTTTTTGTTTGAACTACAGCACAGGGAACAAGAATCTAGAGTTTAAAATTAAATAAACTTATCCATACCCTTGCTGGTCTCTGTTGTCTTGTTTTGAAAGCATAATCTAATCTCTGCATTTGCCCAATCTGCTCATCTGAAATTTCTCAGCCCCTCCCTCACGTTTTCTAAATTTTTAAAAAAATTTCCCCCCGTTTAATTTCCCCCCGCGTTTATTTTGCAACTTAGAGTGTGTACATAAATCCAGAAAACCTACGACGTCAAATTTAAGTTGCAATTATTGCACTGTTCTTGTGCTAGTCAATTCTCTCAGAGGTTATGCTGCGCTGTTTTAAAAATATAACTTTATGTTGTACTGCCATCACAGTATAAGAAAATTCATACAGACCTATACACACATATGCAGATACACAAATACATATATAAACTGATACACCCACATAGGGACATAAGTGGGGACATATAGGGGCATTCCAGGGGGGGTACTCCCTACACTGAGGTGGTAAGTTGGACTGTTGTATATTATGGGATTAAAAATCTGTTGATTCTTGGGGTAATTTTTTTTATCCAAGAGGTATTTTTTAAGTTAGAAAAGTTTTATGCCTTGCTATTTTTTAGGGTATTTAGGTGACTTTCCGACAGTCATCTCTATCCTTAATTAACGCCAGAGTATCCCCCCCCTTCCCCCCAGGGGGGCATACACAGAACATCTTCACTTCGTTTTTTTTGTAAGCAGGGTATTTAAAGAAGATATCCCAACAAAGGTTTACCTTGAGTTACCATTTTGTGCCATCTTGTTGAATGGATCAGCTATAAGAACTGCCTGGTAATCACTGTACGCTTCAGCATACCTAACACAGCAAAACAGAAGTCAATCATTAAAGTGAAGAGTGCAATTTACCGTAAATTATTTAATACACGTCCGGGGCGTCTATTGATAGATTCGAGGCGTTTGTTTCCATTAAACTGCAAGAAAGTTGCTGAAGTACTGAGCACCGAAACCTTTAAGATTAAAGAGCGCGTTCCTTACTTGGACTTGAAGTTATTCAAGATGCAATTCGCAAGCCACTGCTAACCAAGCAGGCAAGAAAATGAACAAATTTTTCTATGGAGCGTTTCCTTGGTTTCTGAGGCGATTCTTTTGGAGTATCTATTAGACATGACGCTTTTGTTAGGGGGGAGCGTCTGATAAAAACTTCACATCTCAGGGGAGGCGTTTATTAGATAGGAGGTGTTTCTTTGAGAGTGAGTTGATAAGATCATTTACGGTACAATCGATTGTCTTAGGTTTACGATCATAACATCTCAACTGCGTCCCAAAACACTTGGGCTCAGTTGTTCTAAAGACTATTAGCCCTAACCAAGGGGTTAATTACCATGACAACCAATAGCTTTGTTAAGAGTTAGCCCTGGATTTAAGTTAATCAGCTTTGAACAACCAGCCCCCGGTGATAAGGAGTAACTAAACTGATCTAACAAAGTACGCTTGAGTTGTTTTGTACCTTTCTTTTGCTGCAAGAGCAGCGGCTCTTTTACACCGTGCCTTGTGTTGTTGAGGGTTCAATGCCAGCGCCTTGTTACAGTCTTCAATGCAACCATCACAGTCACCAATTTTGAAATGACAGGCTGCTCGGTTACTCAGTAAAACACCCAGCGACAACTGGTAGTTGTCCTTATCTAGATGGAAAAAAATGCTTCATTAGTTCAGGAGATTTATATTAGTCACGAGAGTTGATAACAATTTGCTGCTTCAATGACACAACAAAATAAAGAAAGAAATATAATATACTTTATTTACATGTCAAAGTATTTAGCTTGAGGTAACTAATTTGGGACACGTATTAAATGTGTATTAAATGTCAGAACACATCACAGGGTGTGGGTTCTTTTAAGTTCCCTGCTAGAAGACGCGAGAGACTAGACCAACAGCTTAACGACCCTGTCCGCGGATGGCGTGGCAAAAGAAGGCTGCACAAATGTCAAATCTTTGGCAAGGCTAGGGATCGTACTAAGGGTTATCAGAGATCTTACCGACTGAGCCTTGCAACATCCACACACGATAGTTTAATAGGGAGTTTCAGATACGAGGGTCGGCGGCGTAGTGGCCGAGTGGTTAGCGTGTTTGACTCGTAATCCTAGGGCCGCGAGTTCGAGCCCCGGTCAGACCACTGTGTTGTGTCCTTGAACAAGACACTTTACCTGACTTTGTTCCAGTCGACTCAGCTGTATAAATGAGTACCAGCTCTGCTGGAGACTAACCTGCGATAGATTAGTGTCCTGTCCAGGGGGAGTCAAAGACTCTCATGCATCCGCTTAACACACTAACAGAAACCGGAGATAAGCGCCGGCCCTATGAGCCACTAAGGCTTGAGAAAGGATTTAGCTTTAGCTTAAGATGCGAAGACGGCAACGCCGAGGTTGACATCAGAAAACAATAGTAAACACAATAGCAGCACGTTCGAATGCTTCGTGGTGGCCACCTGCACGTCGTTGTCTTGAAAATTACAACGTAAAAAGCTCAGTTTTGAAGCTCTTATGACTAGGAGCACGATCTATAGAAAAGTTTGTCAACCCTGATCTACCTTTCAGAAGAACGCTTTAATATTCTCCTGTTCAAAAACCGTAACTCGGACAAAAGAGAAAGCAAACTAGCCATACGCGATAGATAATGGCAAGCAAGAAGTGGGTTTTTTGTAATCCGTAATTTTCGTACATATTTTATTTATATATGATGTAAACTCAGGCCTCCCACTGATAACAGGTCGCCTATACAAAGACGTCTGACGGGACTACCCTGAAAGATACATTTCCATGTTATTTTTAAATAAAGGTTTCTTCTTCTTCGTCGTCGTAATCGGCGATGTGGCTGTCCTTGTATCTTAAACTCCCTATTGTTCAAAATGGAGGAGGTGGTGTAACAAGAATTCTGACTATTCTGTAGGAAGACAGGTTATGTCCCTTTGCCGCGATGAGATTCTTACCGCGCTAGAGGAACTCACTGCAGGCTAAGTCGCACTTCAGTAACAATAATGAGTGCCATGTGAGCTTCCATTTATACAATATCCCCTTGTTTACCAATGTGCATTAGATATAACGTTATTTTGATGTCATGACATGACGCATGGTGCAAAAACTAAGTGACAAATTTTTTTGATAAGGTTACCCATCCAAGTTCTTGATCTACGACCTGCTACTACCACTTACATAATACACACCTATTTCAAGAAAGGTTGAGTGCAAGTAATGTCAATTCCATGACTGAAAGGATTTATGGCCCTTCTAAGAGTTCACGTTGCTGCATTATGAGTCTTAATTTCGAGGTATATCAAGCAAATAAATGTTATTTTCATCTGAATTCAGAACTCTAATTTGCAGTAGCCTGATTCTATTGTAAAACAAATCGCAACCCATTATCCCTTTGGGCCATGGTATTCACTGTTGCATGCAACCAGTCATTTCTTAATTAGGTGTGTATCACTCAATCATTCTGTGTTTACTTAAAACTAAAACTATTGTTTTTGATGAGATGTACTGTTGTTGTGTAAGAACAACATCCCTGTTGAGATCGTACTTTGACTTAGCTTACACAAGAAATCACACTTTGTATAGAAAAACCAGTAAAGTATCTTAACCCTAAGCATCTTATCATTTTTACAATCTACTACTTTACAAACATACTAATTTATTGACGATAATAAATTCCTTTTTAAACCTTTAACAGTCATGCAAATTGTGCTTAAATGTGTTTATAAAATCCAAATTAAGGAAAAATGTATATAAAAAAACTACAACCTTTCCAAAGGATGTCAATTGCCACAGAGTATTTTTCCATCGCCTCTGCAAATCGCCCTTTCCTAAACAGCACAGTTCCTTCATCCTTTGCTATAACAGCCAGTCGTGGAAGGGAAAGCTCTGGTCTTGGCTGCGTAATTTCTGGTTTGGGTGAAGACTGGGTACCACTTGTACCATTACCTGCTTGCTGTAAGCCGTTATTCATCTGATCAACTGTACTCTCAGACCGATTTATATCACTTGCTATAGTGTGGCTTTCTTGAGAATTTTCTCCAACTGTTTTTACATTAGTTCTCGGTACTGATGCATTTGTACCATCTCTTATTTCTGTGACACCAGAACCCATACTACCATTAATTGCTTCTCTTTGGGGCAAGTCCTTCGTATTGTGTTGGGTGTGTAATTCAATATTTTCACTGGAAGAAATAGGAATGTTCTCAGCAAGATTAGGGGCTGCATTAGCAGTGTCTGCTTTCGTGGTTCGTCCATTCAAGTGACTGTCGGCATCAGTTTGTGGTTCCTGGTCTTCTTCATCTCCATCAACCTCGACAATTTTCAGTCGCTGTCCTTTTTTCTTAGGCTTATTTGTTGTCAAATCATTTATCCCTCCATTACCCATCTCCTGCTTCTTCTTCATTTCACCAAGAATTTCCTAAAAGTCAAGCATATGTACAGTGGAACCCCGGTATAACGAACCCAGATATAACAACGTCCCCGGTATAACGAACCCTGATACAACAACGTCCCCAGTATAACGAACCTGGATATAACAACGTCCCCGGTATAACGAACCCAGATATAACAACGTCCCCGGTTAAACAAACCCAGATATAACAAGTCTCTGGTTTAACGAACCCGGACATAACAACGTCCCCAGTATAACGAACCTGGACATAACAATGCCCCCAGTATAACGAGCCCGGATATAACAAGTCTCCGGTATAACAAACCCGAATATAACAACGTCCCGGTATAACGAACCCGGATATAACAACATCCCCAGTATAACGAACCCGGATATAACAACGTCCCCGGTATAACAAACCCAGATATAACAACGTCCCCGGTATAACAAACCCAGATATAACAACGTCCCCGGTATAAAGAACCCGGGTATAACAACGTCCCCGGTATAATGAACCTGAATATAACAACATCCCCGGTATAACGAACCTGGATATAACAAATGCCCCGGTATAACAAACCCAGATATAACACCGTCCCCGGTATAAAGAATCCGAATATAACAACGTCCCCGGTATAACAAACCCGGATGTAACAAGTCTCCGTTTTAACCAAGAACACTCTTTGGTCCCGGCAAAATTACAGTAGTTTGTAAGGCTTACTAACCCGGATATAGCAAACCCCGATATAACGAAAACCCTGTTTTAACGAACCAAATGGTGGGTCCTCGGTCCTGACGACAAATTTTACGGTCATGATATAACGAAGTTACGAGCCTAAATGTAAGGGTTTAATTTAAGGTGTTTAATTTGTTCTTTGTCAGTTATTACGATTGTCTAAAGAGGAACTCAACCCTAAAGTTAACTATTGTCAAACAAAATCTTTAAGAAAGTGAAAACGGTATTTAAACAATTTTTTTCCTCACGTCGCGCTGATTTCCGAGAAATTCGAGTTTAAAACACGTTACGTGCGGCATTGTACCGGCGGCTCGGAAATAGGGGGTCAGCTCGAACTGAAAGGATTCATCATTACGAGATACATAGCACACAACTTATATTCCAATTTTCACTCTTAACTGTGTAAGCGAGCTTATGACAACAAAAACAGTTCAAGCGCTTGTTTCCTTCCCCATAACCACGCCACCTTCGTTTACCGCTGACAAGTTGACAAGCGCCCATGCTCAACGTGCTTAAGCGACCCGAAACACGCACATTCAACTAGAATTTCTTGGAAAATCAGCGCAGCACGAGGAAAAAATCTTTTAAATACGGTCTCTACACCTTAATTAAAAGGATTTTATTCAAAAAAGGTTGATCTCGGGGTTCATTTCCCCCTTTAACTTTAAGAAATACAGTCGAACAACAGGATTACTTTTTTCGCTGTCCTTTACTACGACTGTTGTTACAACCCAGATATAACGAATCTTTTGGTTTGGTAACTTCGTTATATCGGGGTTCCGTTTATAAGTAAAACTTGCGGTCCCTTGGCTCTTCGTTATACAAGGGTACCACTGTAGTAAAAATACTCTGGTCATTCAATCTGCCTGAGGTCAACCTTAGACACACACAGTTGGACTATACTTCTCCACGTAAACTGACCCTTAATTGACTCACCTGGGCCCTTTTATTGTTTGGTTCTAAGGTAAGCACTTGTTGTATGTCTTGGATTGACTTGTCAGGTTGCCCAGACTCTTTGTATGAAATGCCACGGCGAAGAAAAGCTACAATAGCATTTTAAACAAAAAATAAAACAATTTGGTATTTTCATTCATTTGTACTTTAACTACGAAAACAGTCGGATGATTAAACTTCCTAACATTAAAATCTTCTAAAGTTTAAAAATATGTTTAATCTTAATTATTGACTTAATGTCGCAAGAGTTAAAAGCCTTGGGTTGTCACGAATCCAGATTTAAAGTAGTTTTAAAACTGAGATTTATCACCTTTCAAAACAATTTAATTGTGAACATGTCACCAGCGTTTCTTAAAGCACGAGATTTATAGTGCTTTAATGCACATTTGAAGTAAAAATTTAAATTACACTCCAGTGGATAGACCTTTCTAAATGAAGCATAGCAGTGAAAAAAAAAGTTTGTCAAAATCTCCCATGATTCTTGAGATATTAACAATTGAAGTTTTCAACTGATGGCGACAAGAGTGGTTCTGACAAATTTGCATTTTTTTAGAATCTGCTGTCAGACCATAACCTTTGGGTGTATGTAAGCCAAAGTTTGGCTGCTGATTTAATTAGATCATCAGTCAGAGTTTGCCTCAAATTAATCCAAAGTTTATAGATTGGCAGCAGATCAAAAACCATAGAAGATTTTGACTATTTTTTTTCGTCGCTATTCTTACTTAGCAAGGTCTATCCACTGAAGTAATAAAATTTTTCACTTCATATGCACTTTAATGACACTAAAATAGTACACTGAAGCAATAGCAATCTCGTTTTTTTGGCGTTGTTTGTTAGTAGTTCTATTGACAAATTTTAAAAGTGTATTTACTGTTGTCATTTGTCCAATATTTATGAGTAAAAATGTCCAAAAGTTTCTTGGATGAAATTTTAAGTTCCAGAGGTTTAAGGCCCAAATATTCAAAAAGTAAGTAATCGCTCCAAAGTAGTCAAAAAACGAAAATGCAACTATTCAAGGTCTTTAGTATCTGTGAAAAGTCTACCTTTCAAATTGCTTGGCTCCAGTTCAAGTACTTTGTTGCAGTCATCGATTGCTTCTTGATACTTTCTCAACTTGATTTCTAAGCACAAAACATATAACAACAATTACAACTGAAAAATTTGAGTAAAGGGTGAATAATGGAAAGAATACAATAAAAACTGACGAGCAAAACAAATGCACTTGTATCACACCTCCAGAGACATAAATTGGCTGTGTTCGTTGAATTTAATAATCTATTTATTATTTACTTAATAAAGGATACTTATTCCATTTCTCTCAATTACGGTCATAAGCAAATGAATGCTGTGTTTTGACTGCTACTACAAGCTCTAGTCTCAGCAGTTTGCCTTAAATCATACTCCTTGAAAGATCATGTGGTAAGCTGTCATCCAGTCTACACCATTGGCTGTGGAGATTAGTAGTTACAGCTGAAAAAACATCAGGTCCATTTATAATATTAGTTATGATCAAGATCATGCGAGAATTGAATGAGTAACTTTTATTATTTATCCTCCAAAATTGCTGAGGTACTTCTGTTTCCAGTTTTTAAAAAAAAAAAATTATTATACTCACTTGCAGCAGCTCTGTTGTTGAATGCAGCCACTGTTGGTAGAAGAGAGATGCTTCGCGAGTAAAATACCAATGACTCTTCGAAGTCACCACAACGAAATGCATCATTTCCTTTTTCTTTCTCCCTCATTGCTCGAAACTCGTGTTCTTGTTGTGCAGTACCTGCAAAGGATCATGCATACATACAGGGTGAAATAGTGAAAAAATTTAAAATGTTGAAGATGATGGTGATGACAATTATGGTGATGATGATGGAGATGGTGGTGATAATAGTGGTGACGTGGGTGAAAATGGTGGTGATGATGATGATAAGGAATGCGATGATGGCGAGGGTGATTATGGTGATAATTATGATGATGAGGGTGATAATGGTGATGATGATGATAGTGGTGGTGATGGTGATGATGATGGTGATGAAGGTGACGATAATAACAGTGGTGGCAATGATGATAATATGATGATGAATATGGTGATGATGATGATAGTGGTGATGATGATAAGGAATGCGATGATGGTGATGATGATTATGGTGATGATGGTTCTGATGATGAAGGTGATATTGGTGACAATGATGACAGTGGTGATGGTGATGATGACGATGATAATAATAGTGGTGATGATGATGATGAATAATACAATGATGAATATGGTGATGGTGATGATAGTGGTGATGATGGTGATGATGATAAGGAATGCGATGATGGTGAGGGTGATTATGGTGATAATGATTATGATGATGAGGGTGATAATGGTGACGATGATGATAGTGGTGATGATGTTAAAGATGATGGTGATGACAATTATGGTGATGATGATGGAGATGGTGGTGATAATAGTAGTGATGAGGGTGATAATGGTGGTGATGATGATAAGGAATGCGATGATGGCGTGGGTGATTATGGTTATAATTATGATGATGAGGGTGATAATGGTGATGATGATGATAGTGGTGATGATGATGAAGATGATGGTGGTGATGATGATGATGGTGGTGATGATGATGATGGTGGTGATGATGATGATGGTGGTGATGATGGTGATGGTGGTGATGATGATGATGGTGGTGATAATGGTGACAATGATGACAGTGGTGATGATGATAATGATGGTGATGATAATAATAGTGGTGATGATGATGATGAATAATCGATGATGAATATGGTGATGGTGATGATGATGATAGTGATGATGATAAGGAATGCAAGGATCGTGAGGATGATTATGGTGATAATGGTTATGATGATGAGGGTGATAATGGTGACGATGATGATAGTGGTGATGATGATGATGATGGTGATGATGATGACAATGGTTATGGTGATGATGAAGATGAAGTAATGATGATGATGGTGATGACAATGATGAAGATGGTGATGATAATGATGATGAAGGTGAGGTGATGATGAAGATGATGATGGTGGTAATGATGGTAATGATAATGAGGGTGATAATGGTGACAATGATGATAGTGGTGGCGATGATGCTGATGAAGGTGATGCTAATAACAGTGATGATGATGATGAATATGGTGATGATGATGATGATAATGATGATGATAATGATGATGGCGATGATGGTGATGATAATGATGATGGTGATGATGATAATGATGGTGGTAATGACTTTGTATAAACTAATATATTTATGGTATTAACATGCGACTATTCAACTTACCTGCATTTTGAAGGTCTTCAGGAATATACACGTTATTATCCATCTTTGGTTTCTCTTGTTGCTGGGCTTTCTTCTTTGTCTCCTTTTCCTTTTGTTCTTGTTCTGCTAACTCCTTGTCAGGATCAAACCTAAAGAAATGACTTAAGACCTTTAAACCACCAGAACTGGCACTGCCACAAAGTACCAAGTTAGCAAAGATTGCAGTCTGTTTTGAGGGAGCCTAGGTTTCTACAGAGCCCCTGGGGTGGCCCTGCTAAAAACGATTTCACATAAACTAAAAATACTCTTACTTTACTGCTTGAAAACCTACAAAGTGACCATTCATTTTCTTTGTCTTAACAAGTAGATTCTGAAAAAGGCCATTGCTTCAACAATTTCTGAAGTTTGTATTTTTTCCGAGATTTTATGATTTTGTCTTTCATAAATGTAGCAGGGCAAGGTTTAACCCTATCTAGCCCGGGCTTTTTGGGGATGTCACAGTCCGGGGGAGGGGGGGGGGCTGAT
>JAOBRD020593718.1:0-15867 GCA_027575215.2 Hydrozoanthus sils
GTCATAAAAACTATCTCTGGATAAAACATTTTATAAAGTAAATTCTCAAATTCCTTTTTTTAGAAAGCTCGTTTTATAAAACAATTTTGATAAGAGATCGCCTTTGTATATTTTTAATAACTATGGTTTTATCTGAATGCTTTCCATTTTTAAACAATCCCTGTTTGTTTGTTTGTTCAGTTTGTACTTTAAACTAGCTGAATCGAATCCGATACTCGTACCCAAGCCTAAGGCTGTACTGCGTTTAGTTGAATGCAAAAATTCATTTAGAGCATTTACATGCTTGATTTCTGATGCTACTTTCTCTCCATTGCGGCCCAGTTTAATATATTATATATATGGTACATAATAAAGCACGAATAAAAAGAGCAGAGCAGGTGAGACAACAATTAGTTGACAAGAAAATACAGACCGCCGGCAAAATAAACTGAACAACTTCCTTTCTGTAATTCATAGTGCGCTTTACTTGTTATTTTGAGAAATGAAAAAACATTGTAAATACAAAAAATAAATAATAGAATTTGGAAAAGAAACTGCAATTCTATTTTTTTTCCAATTTTGATCTTTTTTTAAATTAAAAATGATTTCGGAAGCTATGCCAAGGTCTGGAAACAATTTTTTATGTAAATTTTTAAAAAAACAAGTGCACAAGAACAATACTAAATGTCTCACATTTGAATACGCCAAGTTCCGGCTGACCAGATATACTATTTCGTCGTGTCTACCTACCACGCTGTGTCACGTTTTCACCAGAACTGTCAGTCTCTCAGTTGGTTAATTATCTCTCGTCAGAACGTTGAAACATGAGTCGGGGCTTTTCATCTAGTTTTCAAACTACTAAATACGAGTTGCGTGCGGCAAGAGCCGCCATTTAAAACTCGAAATGCTTGAAGCCATGCAACAAAACCGGGACTTCGTTTCCAAGTAAAACAAACTTTAAGAATAACTGTTGTTAAGGCAAACTGCAGAACCACGATGTGTCTACGTTAAACAAACTCGAGACAAGGTAAGAAGGAAATTTACTAGTTCTGAGTTCGTCGCTATGGTTTGTTTAAACGGGACTGTTTTACGAAAAGGGGTTTTGTCTTTGTAAAAGTTAATGCTTGATTGAATCTTAGTTCTCTTTTGTTGAGCACGAAACGAAAACTGTCCGTTTAATTTAATGTTATTGCAGTCATTGCCTTAATTAAACCTATAGCTTCCGACTATCGTGTTTACAGACTTGTTGTCGACAACGACATTAACAGAAATAGCTACCGAATTATAAAATGAGTTCTAGTGTTAGTGGTTAAGAAAAGTCTAATTGTCATTTCGAAATGTCCCGTCCGTTTTTGTAATAGGTTCTAGATTTAACTTTACGCCGTTGAATAAAATCTGTTCTGTCGCCGTTGAATAAAATCTTGTTAGCACAAGACATCCCGCCTATCGACCATGTAGTTCAAAGTGCGCCCAAGCGATCTATCTGTGTTGTGCTGATAAAGACCAAACTCATTTTATTTGAAAAACTCCTTAACTACCGTACTGCGTTATTAAAATGGTTGGAAAACTTTCCGCAGTAAATGGTTCGAAATCACTTTAATAACACATGCGATAAATTCAATACCTGTGCGAGGCGTTAATTTTTGCATTTGTAAAATAATTTTGAAAGACAAACATCATTAATTCATGGTTACTAAGTGGTTAAATCATGACAAGTTTATTGTTATCATACTAATCTGGCTGCAGCCTGAAATATATCGATTCCTCTTATCTAAGTAAGAATGTGTTCTATAAAACTGGCTACCGTAAAACCTTTTCCATAAAAGGTATACATTTACACAAAGAACCATATCCACTTATCATGCATGTTGTTTTTTAAATTTCTTTAACTAGTCCATGATCTACTGTGCATATATGTAAAGCAGTATTTGAGTGCATCGCCGCTATCCCAAACTAGTGATGAGCCAAGTATTTTTTTTAGATTTAAAAATAAAAATATTTGCAAAGCTTGTGTTACAGCATTGGGAATGAATGGTTTCGTAGCTAACTCGAACGAGAGATCTTTTGAAAACTAAAATTTTTGTCGATTTTTGAATGTTATTTTAAAGACAGATAAATGAGTGTCCGTAATATTTCTTGGTATTAAGCGGAAATCGGCGGATAACTAATTGGACAGTTTACGAAGTTTGTATGGCAACATTTGGATTGAATTATTTTATAGCTCAGCGAAGGATCTTTTTAACAGTCTTAAAGATTACAGACATTTTCTTTGCTTCTTGACTGTTACTTTTGAAAACAGAGTCCGAAACAGTTGTTGGTAAAAGCGCAAATACAACGGGGGAGTATAACTGAAACATATTCATGATTAATAGTCTCTCAGTCTATTAGCGTCTCTAAGCAAACAAAAGAACTTTAGTACTTGCATATTATTTATTCTTTTAACCAGTTTTCTTCCGTAAGTATCAGAGGCGAGTGACATCAGTTTTTTTTTCTTTTTGTCAAATCTCAAGTTCAGATGTAAAGTTTCAAATAATTAGTTACTTTTGTTGGACATCAAAATCGTATTCCAATGAAATACCAGCATTGAATACTGGGTTTTTGTAATACTCGTTTTAATGGCCACGATTAGAGTGGCTATAAAATTCAAAGGCAGTCTTTAGGTAGGCTAAGATAGACTGAAGCCTGTTCAGTCACTACAAAGTGCATCGGTTAAGAATGGCTTAATACCAAGCTTTTACTTTCAAGCGTCTTTAACCCCTTCGGCCAAGTTTATCAACAACTGTTTTTTTTCGAGCTCTAACTGCGCATGATTTCATAACTCATGTTTATTAATATTCACTTTTGATATTTTTCAAAGTCCGATGCAAAATCTAAACTGTATTTCTAGAACAGTAACTTAAAGGGAAAGACGGTTTCCGCATTGCGTTTGAACTGTTCAACAAAAAGCTGGAAAAACTTACATTGTGGCCTTTGGTGATCATTTTTGTAGTGCACAAAATGTTCTGTCAGCTCGCGCATGCTACAAACTATCAATATGTAAAGCAAAAATGAGGAATTTCCAAAACCCATTAAAGAAGACGATCCACAGATTCGAAACTGATATCCGACTGATTCTTGCCATTTACTTTGCAGCATGCCGTGATGCTGGTCCTCTCTGCATGGAAATAATCAATAACGCAAAATAACTATCAAAGAAAATTCGTACAGTTGGTCTTGGAGGATTTCCTCATCAATATTTTATACAGTTTGTTAGAGTTACCTTTTCGACCTTATGGGTTGTGGAGCGTCAAAAATTGTTCCAGCCCCAGAGCAGTCTGGAAACTCGACAGCTCATGTAAAAGAAACTAACATTTCACAGCTGTCAAATAGCAGTCTCAAAAATAACAATTGTCGACATTCTGATGCATTTGAAAATGGCAAGAAAGCCAATGAAAGTAAGGCAACTGAAAAAGTCCTTGCGTTTGGAATGGAAAAAAGTAGAGAGTCGAATGCTTTCGTCACTCCCGTTGGAAATGAAGAGGGACAAATCAGATCTCCCAGACGTTTAGCTCCCTTAAACATTCAAAACCTAGGAAATCAGGAAAAGGAGAATGAATTCAAACCATCAAATGGACAAAATGAGAAGCGCCGAAAGAAGAAAGCGAATAGTAAAAATGGAACTTGTGTCATTTCTAATGGTTCAGGTCTTAAAAGCTCCACGAATAATTCCATCGAAAAGATAGAAAAGGATGCGCAAATAAAGGCAGAGGGGACAGCTGGTATGAAAAATTTCCAATTACGTGGAATGGTTGAAGACACGTCTTCTCAAAACAATAATTTGGAGGGAAACTGCAACACAACAGATCCTAAGGACACTAAAACGAAATTTATAGAAGAGCAAAACAACAAAGATGCAATAGAGGGCAGCAACGAAAATGTGGAAAAATTGGAGATATGGAGGGGAAATAAGTCATTTGATGGTGAGAACCAGCAAAAAAATGAAGGTGTTAGGGAAGATGGTCCGAGAACTTCTAAAGAAGATGAAAACAGCAATTGTTCTAAAGGAAGCTTTCAAACAGAGTGTGTTGATAAAAAGGACCTTTATGCTGCTTTATTGTGCCGATTACTTCTCGACATTGGGCGAGAAACCTTGAAAAGAAAATTTGACACAATTCACTCACCAGAGAATCTGCGTGGCAGCTTCAAGTCTCGTTACAAAGTGCTTCTTGCTCTTCGAAGTAAACGGCTACTGCAGCCCAAAAACTGGGGGAAATTGTTCCCACAGTATCCAGCTCAACCAGACTCCAACGATTTTGACTTGACCTTACTCGGTTTACTCTTTCGAACAATATGTAACCTGACACCTCCCCCGACGGGATGGGATTCCGAGCCTCAATCTGGAGATAATTCAGTTGCTGCAAATTTAATTCGGATTGGTTCTTTCCGTAAAAGTGTCCTCCAACGGGTGAAAAAGTCCAGCTTAAATGAATCAGTGTTTGAGGAACTGTGGAAAGAAATTTCTAAAACGCTTATGGAGCTAGGGGCTAATGAAAAAGATCTTGGTGATTTGAAGAAAGAGAGCCTTTCGACGGAGGTTGGAGTGCTAGTGCAAAGACTATCTGAATGGGATTTAAAGGAGGAAGAATTGCGTCATGCTGTTCCAGTGAAACGACTGTGCAAAAGAAAGTCGTCACTCCTGGACGATATTCATCAGCTTCGAAGAAGTAGCAAGAATGATTCTATTAATCATATGCTGTTGGAAGGACACCTAGAAACATTTGTAGGGTTTGGTTTCGAACCAGATTTCGATCTTTGGATAGGGTTTTATGAAACTGACGTCGACTTCCTGGCGGGGCTATATGAGAAGGATACTAGGCTGGAAATACTGTCAGACATAGACTCGTGGATGGATGATAGAAGCTCAGAAAGAGTTGCGCTGCTGACCGGAGCTGCAGGTAATTAGTTGCAATCAGATGTTATGTTTTTTCTTATCTAAAATGCATTTGAAGTGAAACATTTTTTACTTCAGTGGATAGACCTTGCTAAATGAGGAATAGCGGCGAATAAACTCTCTTTAAATCTTTTATGTATCTTGAGATATTAACACTTAAAGTTTTCAACTGATGACGTCATGAGTGGTTCCGACAATTTTGCATTATTAAAAAGTCTGCTGCCAATCCATAACCTTTTGGTTTATTTAAGTCAAAGTTGGACTGCTGATGTATCTTGAGGTACATAAATAATTCGTCCAAGTTTGACTCAATCAATCCAAAGGCTATGGATTGGCAACAGATTTTAAAAATGTAAACTTGTCGGAACCACTCATTACGTCATCAGTTGAAGACTTTAAATATTAATATCTCAAGAACCATAAAAGGTTTTGACAAAATGTTTTCCTCGTTCGCAAGGTCTTGCCACTGAAACAATGAAATTTTTATATCTTCATATGCAATTTAAATTGTTAACGCCCTTCTTAAATTGATACTTCTTTTAAACTCGGTCATCTTTTAGACCATTCATCGTATCAATTAGAGCAAAACGCAAAACAAAACAACAATACACTTGAGTATAAGAGAAACACTATTTTTGTGAAAAATTCAGCACGATACATAATATAAAAAATAAGGACGCAGTTCTTTATAGTGTAGAGATTGAAAGTAAGAACAATATAGTTGGCACTTTTTTTATTTCAGCAGCATGTACGGTTTTTTATGTCTGTAATTGTTTAAAGTTAAAGTTAAAATTAAAAAAGAGTGTGTGTCTCTTGCTTTACACGTACGCACATGAGTATAAACAGAGGGGTTGGTGCAGTGGTAAGATCTCTGCCTTCCAATCCTGAGGTCCCCGGCGTGGTCGAGGGTTAAATATTTAGGTGACCTTTTTTCCCGCTAAAGTCCACTCAGCTTTCCATCCTTTCGGGGTCGGTAAAATAAGTACCAGCATACGTGGACCGCTTTAATGTTATTATGTTCTCTGTCGGTTAAGCTGATCTTGAGCATATTCACATGGAAAGGGCACGCTATATAGATGCACCAACTTTGTTAACATACGAGCCATAATATATACACACTGATACAATGACACAACAAGAACATGTGTGCGTTATTCTATACACTGATATACGAGCATATGTTATATATTATACACTGATACAAAAAGTCCAAAACGTTAAGGAGCTTTCGCTTCTAATTATCAATATACCAATATATATATATAAATATATAAAAATTTAATAGTAATTACAAAAGGTTAGTTAGCTGTTTAATTACCCATCAAATAACTGTTAAGGCTATTTAGTTTGTTATTGCTAATTAACTAGCAACATTTGAGCTAAAAATCTTTACTATAAACTTTTTTATTAGATAAATCAACTTTTTTTCAGGTACTGGTAAATCGGTGATTTCTGCGGTTGTTTGCAAGAATGCCGAAGTGAGAGGCTGCCTGGCTGCAAGTCTTTTTTTCCAGCAAGACAACCCCTTGCAGAGTGACCCAAAACGCATGCTCCTCGCACTGGCCAAGCAACTCTGCACCAACGTACCTTTGTTTCAGGCAAAGCTAATTAGCAGTCTACAACAGAATCAAGGCAATCTGATTTGCCTGAGCACATATGACTTGTTTCATGTGTTACTTGAAGAACCTTTGAAACACTTAAGTGATCCCGGAAGAGACTTTCTAATTATTCTAGATGGGTTGGACGAGAGTAAGTTCCGTGGACGCCATGAGGTTGTTGCTGTCCTTACGAATCATTTAAGTAAATTACCTTTTTGGCTGAAACTGTTCGTGACAACACAGCGGGAAGATGAGATCTTGCAACCATTGAATAGCGCTTTTAAATTTAAAGTTTTCGAATCCGACGATGCAACAGCACGCGAAGACATCAGACTTTACTATGAGAGAAAGCTAAGGTTACAACTTGCTGACGCAACAAGAGATGAAATCCTAAAGCGGTTAGTTGATGAATCTTCAGGAGTATTCTTATACTGTCGCTTAATTTCAGACAACTTTCTCCGCAGCGAAGCACTTCTTACACCGGAGTCTCTCGGCAGCATGCTACCGTCGGCAGTTTACGACATTTGCGAAGATTATTTTAAGATTGTACAGAATAAGTTAAACTGTAGCGAGCAAGTTTTCGCTGATACTTTTAGTGCAATTGCTGCGACACAAGAGCCAATTCCAACAACATTGGTTTTAAAACTTTTGAATTTCCAGAATTTGCAGGAAATACAGAAAAACACAGTATGTACAGCCATTGAGGGATTTACTCCAATATTACACATGAAACAAGAAAGCATTTACATTGTACATAAATCTATTGTCGAGTTGACGCCTAATTTGCCTTTTATCCGTATTTGTGGTCACTCGATTCTCTCAAAGATGTGCGAGAAAACCATCGAAAATATTAAACAAAGTCCAAGAATTTATCTCGAGAACTTGAGAAAAGAAGATCTTTATGCCATAAGGAATTATCTTTATCATTTGTGTGGCAGTCAAAGCACTATCAAAGATAATCAAGAGGTGGCACAAACAATTGCCAGTAGTCTATTGGATGTGGAAATTGCAGGCGCAAAACTCCTTATTCGTTGCAATCTTATTGAAGAGTTAGTACACTTTTTGGCAAGCTGCTCATTTACTTTTGACGAGGTAAAGAGCATCGAAGCAATGAAACGATGTGCTTGTCTCTACGAGAAACTAGGTTTCAACAATGTCCATTTGTTTCTACAAATAGTTTCTCAGAACGAGGATTGCTCCGATCTCGCTGTTGAGGCGCAGGAGCTTCTGAAATCACGCAAGTTCCGACAAGGCGTCACGCTCTCTACCTCGAGAATAACAACAACCTCAGAGAAAACCCAAGGACTTTGCGTCATCACAACATTTCCTGTAAGTCTTGAGGTGATTACTTTCTCCGTGTCCACAGACAACGAGTACCTCGCTTGCGCCTATGATTACGAAAAGTCCACCTGCGTTGTATTGTGGTCAATCAGCAGTAGAGTCCCTCGCTGGCGTCGACTGCCAGTTGGAGAGATCACCGATGCTAGCATCACATTTTCACCTGACGGCAGCGTGGTACTAAGCGGTAGTCTGACCCACGGCCATCGTGTAACTGACGGAAAACTTGTTGAGTTTTTGCCGATGAGTCATCACAGGTTTAGAAAATGTGCTTACTCATCGGACAGAACACAACTTTTGACTGTTGATGCAACAGAAGATTCAACCTTCTTTCTTTGGGACATGGCAAACGGACAAAAGATCTTCAAAATTAGAACTGAAGGTTTTAGTTGTGTGGATACTTTTGTAATTAGTAGGTGTGGAAAGATGTTGGCATGTGTTACCAGAACAGGGAATGAGACACACGGGAGACGTTTGGAGCTGTGGGGAATTCGAGGATCGGGTAAGATTTTCGTTGCTGTAACCTTGGATGTGTTAATTTGTAATTAGTTGTTTTTTAGCGTGATTTTCTTAGAAATTACAAACTCTCGGCAGCTATAAAATTCTATTCAATTTTTGCCCGGAAACTAAATGAACTACGATTTCTTTTTCAAGAAATTAACACCTCAAATGCAAGTGAAATACTTGATCGTAGTATCTAATTTCATCTTTTTAGAGCCGGAAAAAATGGGATGTAGAGATGTGTCCCCATCGCAAGTTTCCACTCTAGCCTTTAGCGCGGACTCCCGCTACGTTGTATGTGGCACCGACACGGTCACTGTGTTTGGCGTGTCATCAGACGGTAGAATTTTGGAACAGGATGCTTGCACTCTGCCTGCTGAACTGGAAGGAGCTGATCTTACTGGTAAGTGAAGCTAAGAGAGATTAAGTGTGCAAGGTCTTTTTGCACTGTTGAAAAACAAAAGTCGTATCCTAAAGAAGAACAAGAATAAGTTTTTCTAATTTCATAAAGAAACCATTAAGTGGCCATTACGCTTGCGTTAATACGGTTGGTCACGTTCTTTCTTCCTTAATGACGTCACACTCCAAAATGGCGGCTCAACGGCTCAGACCACATTAGAATTCTCGACCTGTTCTTGTTTAAGATAATTGTGGAACCTTAAATAGAATGATAAAGCAAAAAAAGCTGGTGGAGGTGCAAAACTAAGTTTTCTTAAACCCCAACAAAAGTGTTGATTTGTTTCAATATTTCACTTATTTTGATCTCTAAGTTCTAGAGAGCGTAATGTTTTCGCAACTCAACACCATAGGTAGCCGAAGACAGAGCAAAGAGGAAGTTTGAAACTAACGACCAAGCAAACAATTGTTGAGATTCAGACCCAGTAGTCTTATGATACTAAACTTTATACCCGATGGAGAATCGAAGGGTCATAATGACAAGTTTTCCCATCCAACCGTTGTAAAAAAGATGGCGCGCTGAACGTTATCCCACAATTCCTAGCGTGCACAAAACCAAAACTTAATCATGAAAATGAAGACGAGGGTCTTAAGTTTCTAGACTGCATGGTATTTAAGAAGTCGTTAGTACAAGGATGAATCTTACCGTCTCCAAAACTCTTTTAGGGGTGTTATTTAATTAGCTTTGCAAGGTGTTGTGGTAGAACGTGCAGCCGCCATCTTTCTCGACACTGTTGCTTAAAGCAGACCCTCTGAAGGACGAGAGTTATATAAATTGTCGCTCTGGATGGAAGAATTACCGCAACAGGCTTCTTTCGAGGAAGAGGATCAGATGCATAAAAACATCCCTATCTTATTGGTTCGAGAAATGAGTTTGCTGAAACAGCATTTAGTCTTCGTAGTCAGCTATTACTAGTTTATTGAAACATAAATACCATTATTTTTGTGGCGGTTTTTCTTAGGAACAGCGAACATCTCTACAACAGCAGAGAGCCTTCTTGTCTTCAGTAAAGGAAGCATTTTTCACCTGGTAAAGCTTGAGACGGGCGAAGACAGTGTTTGGTTTGAAATCGTTCTTGCTTGGAGTCACGAATCTCATTCCTGTGCACGTTCTGTTGACGTACTGAGTGATGGAATACGTGCTCTCGTACGCTACCAACATACCCCGGATGTATATCTTGTAGCAAAGTAAGTGGAGGATTTTGGGAGTCGGGTATCCCAGCTAATTTATCAGTCCTACTATTAAGTGTTACAGTCTTGAAATAAAGTTTATTGTTATTATTGTTATTATTGTTAAAACTGAGTGTTGCATAAAATCAGGGGTCCCAGCTGACTGTATTTCCCAGCTTAGCGTATGTCCCAGGGTAACTTTGTGTCCCAGCTAACCGAGGTGTCCAAAAGACACTGTGTCCAAACTTACCGAATGTCTCTATGGTGTCCCAATAAATTCGGTGTCCAATCTAACAGTGGTCAGGTCACTTTGGAGAGTGTCCCAGCTAACTTTATATCTCAAATAACTCGGTGTCGCATCTAGCAGGGATCCATGTTACTGTGTGTCCCAGCTAACTTTATGTCCCAGATAACTTGGTATCCAATTCATTGCTTCATCAATTTACTAACATGCTGAAAACCGGGATAGCTTAATCTACTGATTGAGTTTTACGTTTTATTTTTCATTTCTGTGCTCCAGCACTCCTACCCAAACGCAGCAGATGCGTTTGTCGCGAGATGGTAATACTCTCGGTGTGTTATTTGACAAAGCGTTTACGCGTTACTCCGTACCAAATGGAGAATTCCTCTACAGAAAAAAAATGATTGAAGAGGAAACAGGAGACAATCAGGTGTGTTTAAAGTGCTGCTAAAGCCATTTTGTCACTGGTATCTTTATAACTCTAAAGGCTTTTCCAACACTTCTATTCAACTGTAAATGGATAAAAGTGCTTACCTGGCCATTTAAGCTTTCAAAATAGTGCATTCAGTGCGAATAAAACTCAAAACATACGATGACAATTTATGACGTCACATGGTTTGAAAGGACTCCAAGCTGCTCTATGCTAGCGTTTACAGCGAGTTAGAGAGGTTTTTGCTCCAACACTTGGCCATCAGCCACGAAAACCTCTCCATGATTATATGAATTGGACCGGGAAAGTGAAATTGGTCATAATCTCCTGCCTTTATGAAAATGTGGCATCACACATATTTATTGAGCTTAATAGGTTTCGCACCTTTGATTGGCGCTGAAATAAGCTTTTGTCTTCGTAAATTCTTCGTGAAATTTATTTCAAAAACCGGTAACAAATCTCTAAGCGGAAACTATACGGGTCAAACTTTAATTTAGTTATTTTAACCTAGTTTAAAGTCCCTATCAAGCTTATTTTTTTAAGTTTCAGATGAAAAGCAGAACTCTTTAATAATAGTAATTTTCGAAAATAAAACCTTTTCTCGCCGTTCCCGTTACATTTTTTAGACTTGAAGCGTGCAATGATGACGTAGTGGGAGGCATATGACGTAGCACGTTGTTATAACTTTAATCGATGAATTATTCCCTTGAAGTTGTTTGAAACAAAATTTTATGACATTTTTTAACAGAAATGAAATTATTTAAAGAAAAACCACATAACTCACTGCTACGTCACAGGTTACCAGTCCCCGGCCTGCTCAGTCAAAATTTACATTCCAATCTTTTTTTGATTAAAAAGCGTACTTAGACGTAGAAATTTTCTTTGGTTTATTCGATTTTTGAGTTCACAGATGACAACAGTTTTAATCTGGAACTTAAAAAAATAAGCTTGATTGGGACTTTGACAATCACAGCCGGGCTGAAATTTTAAATATGGCAAAGACTATGTGTCAGCTATTCTTTCATAGATCATTTGAACCTGGTCTAGTATCATCAAAAACTGTATGTTATGATTCTGGCTCAAATCGGAAACCGACGCGGAAGCAATGAGTTTATGTTGGGCATTTGTAATTATGCGCCAGGCACAGTCCCTTGGGCATATCCATTGGTATTTATTCAAACTCATCATAATTATTATTCACTTGACCTTACCATTTAGTACGCTTCACAAGGTTTAATTTTCATTGCTAGTTCTTCACAGATGTAATTAACAAGGTGATATTAAACTATTTTCCAACATCATACCTGTTTTTAACTAATCAGCCATTGTCCGTCTCCAACAAACTGATACGCGTCTACTCCTACACCTTTTGTCTTGTTATGGAAAATATACAATATAAACGCTTTCTGGGCGTAGGAACGCAGAATAAAGATTTGTTTCCAATAAGCAAAAACGTTTTTCATATAGATAAAGTCCAAAATTTTAAAACTATTCAAAGAACGTACCGCGTTTCACAATATACAATGTCTTTCTACCGGGCTTCTCCGTTGACGAACTGGAAAACAGCTTCGAGATTAGCCTGTCACGTAAGTTCGCACCTCGATTTAAGTAACTGTAATACGATGGACTCAAAACAAAGCCAAAGGTAACGAAACAACGTTCTATTTTTTTTCCTAGTGAATCTGTCAATACACGTATTCCGCTGGTCAGTCACGTGATCTTAATCGGGTAAACAGAGAGGGCAGCGCGCGAACAGTAATGACGTATGAAAAAGGTTACTTTGACAAAATATATCCTGTTATTTGCTTTGTCTCTCAGGAATTGAAATCGAAGAACATTTGAAATGCTTTGGAAATCTTTATTTATTTTTTCAATTTCCAACTTTTTGTCCTTTGAAAACTTTAAAAGGAAAAATCATCTGTTGCCAACAACGTTAAAAAAACGCAGAATTAATGGACCTGTGTGTACTAAATTGCGTTACTCGGTATATTGTTTGCTCAATTCAAAGGTGACTGTGATGTAAAGAGCAGATAAAGTCTATTTCCCGTTTGTCCTTCTGTCTCGTTTTCTTATGTCACACGCGGTTGTCATCGTGATGAAGGAACAATCACTGTTGTCTATTGTTTGAGAATTTTACTAAAATACTTTTGAGCTTTACAGGCAATCTATACAGCTCGCTTGACCGCTCTTTACTTTCGTGAGTTTTTAGTATTTGTGCTACTGGTTTTAAATCAGTTTGAACAATATAATTTTCTTTTGTTAATTTATTTTACTCTTTTACAGTTCCTTGTAGAGTCTAACGGCAAGTCTTGTGCAGTTATCTCTTCCGAGAATGGAGAGCTGAAGCTCTGGGAAGTAGACGTCCGAAACGGGTAAGCTTATAAATTCCCCTCAACTGAAAAGGCACTACCTTTCCCCGCCCCAGACCTATTGTTTTAGAGGGATCATACAACGTTTCTGGTCCAAAATAAAACGTTTGTTAAGTCTATGTCTATATCAGCTGCATAGATTTGATTGATAACTCTGTGCATTTTCTTAACGCTAAGTCATTTATTTTGATCATTTCCACGGTTTGAGCATCCCGGGCGGCACCATTTTGAAATGTGACGTGTTTTTTACGGTTGCAGTGCCAGTCTCCACTCTTAAGAAATACAATAACAAGGAACGAGGGGGTCTGGCACTACAACTCCAACACGTCACATTTCAAAATGGCGGCACTTGGGATCTCTCAAACCGTGAAAATGACCAAATAGATTTATTGGCATTAGTTATTTATTGATATATACTTAACAAAAGTTTTGTTTGAGATCAGGAACATTGTACAGCCGAGGACCCCTTTGAGTTTCTCAATAAAGATGTTGTATGGAAAGCACGCTTGCATTCTTCAATGCAATTTGAAAGAGTCTCTTGCCACCTGCTGCGTTTGTACGTGATTAGAAATATAAAGTACGATGATTATAGTCTCCTCAAATGTGATTGGCTGTAATCGGGCAGTTACATGAGCCAACCAATCTAAGTCATTTTAACTAACTCCATCAATCGCAACGTTTATTACAGTCACTATACCAACGTAACAACTCACCCTTCAAAGTAGGGGCCTTTTCCAAAGTAGAAGAGATTGTTACTCTGCTGAAGATACTGCCGGAGTGAAAAATTGAAACTAAAAGCTATTTTCATAATTGCACTTTTTTGTTTTCGGAAATTGTATTGATTAGGATTAATGGTAACAGTACTTTGTGTCGTCAAGAGCAGTCTGTAATCATACTCGTAACTAAAAAATCGGTTCCCTCTTCGGGTTCATCTAATTTTTTTTAATCACTCAAATGATTACACAGACAGAACCGGACTCACTCTGTCCTATATAACCATTGTCACCTACTTACTTAAGCGCGTAGCTCCTTCTTGAGCATAAGCCATCAACGATCTCCATCCTCAATCTTGTCCTGTCTTGGGCCTGTCTTTCTAAGATTTTCCATGTGTGGCCCCAATCCTTCATTTCTGCCTCAACATCACTCCTCCAGGTGTTCTTGGGGCGTCCTCTTTTCCGCTTACTTTGAAGGTTCCATTTCAGAGCTTGACTTGTAACACTGTCTGGGTGTTTAATTAATGTGAGACCGATCCATTTCCGTTTTATAACCATTATTAACGAAACTTATTGTTTACAACAACCACTAAGGTGTCCCCGTACAGTCGCGGAACGTGGCCACTGTGTTGTGGGTGCCAAGTCTCTAGGCGACAGTCGTGTTGCTGTGAAAACGCTGCCAAACCTCCGGAGAATCCGAATATGGAACGCCGACTCGCTACAGGAAGAATTTGCCTTTGATCATAAGACAGACGTGTTGGATTTCGACGTGTCTGCCGATGGAGAGCACATCGTCTCTTGCGATGTTGAAGGAACTGTCACGTGTTGGAATGTGCATGAGAGGGTAGGAGCGTTAATTGAAGATCATCTCAGATTCTCAGATTCCCAGATACCAAGAGCTGAACCCTGAAATCGACTTTTGTCCAAAAAATTCTTTATAAGTGTGAAAACGATATTTAAACATATTTTTCCTTGTATCGTGCTGATTTTTCGAGAAATTCGAGTTTAAAACATGTTTATACGTGACACATTGTATCGGCGATTTAGAAATAGGGGGTAAGCAAAGAAAGAGTGAGATTATGACGTCGGCTATGAGGAAGACTTGGCTCGAACTGAAAAAGAATCGCTGAAGTGAAACAACGCGTACAACTCAAAGTTTTAACTGTCACTCTTGACTGTGTTAGTCAGCTTATGACAACAAAACATTTCAAGCGCTCTCTCGCTTCCCCATAACCCATACGTCACACGTTACCTTTGTTTACCGCTGACAAATTGACAAGCGGCCACGCTCAACGACTCTTAACGGGCCGAAACATGCCCATTCAAACTAGAATTTCTCGGAAAATCAGCGCGAGACGAGAAAAAAAACTTTTGAATACGGTTTTGTCACATCTTTAAGGACTTTATTCAAAAAAGGTTGATTTTCAGTTTCCCTTTTCAGCTCATAACTAACTTCGCTCAGCGCACACCCGATTCCTGTTTATCGTGATGAATTTATTTTT
The DNA here is from genome assembly GCA_027575215.2 of Hydrozoanthus sils. NCBI lineage: Eukaryota > Metazoa > Cnidaria > Anthozoa > Zoantharia > Hydrozoanthidae > Hydrozoanthus > Hydrozoanthus sils. Next base: position 15,228 of record JAOBRD020593718.1, read on the forward strand.
TTTTCTAGACTCGCGACAAGCAGATCACCGTCTGTCAGGCAGAATGGGTAAAGATGTGGCCTGATGGTGGGATAATTGTCACGGGCGGCCGCCTGGAAAGTCATGCAATCCACCTCTGGGATCGCTCCACAGGCGAATTGGTCCGTCCTGTTGTTGGTCACACAAGTCGAGTGACTGGTTGTGCTCCCATTCGGCAGGGAACTTTGATGGTCTCATTCAGGTAAGAAATTTCAAACATATTTACGCGTTTGCTTGCAATTTTATAACTAGTAGGTATGGTTGGTAGAGAACCAGTTGGCCGTGCAGGAGGACTGGGCTCGCCTCTGGGCTGGTCACTTTATACAGGGTCTATCATTACTGAGGAGAAGGTGCTGCCATTGCCCTCACAACTGTCAACGGTTAGACCTTCGCGTCTTCTCCGATAAGGGCGTTAAGCAGTAGGGCCTCGGAATCCTGTCATTTCTGGTGTCAAATTAACTGTTAGGTTCTCTGGCTTACCCATGCCAGTGTAGCGGAAGGAATAAACTCTACAGTAGTCGAACAGTGGACAAGTATGATATATATATTTATGGTATATAGTTTTTAAAAAAACTATTGAGTGCGTCGGCGAGTAGTATAAACTTGAAGTATATATGATAAA
>JAOBRD020593826.1:0-15865 GCA_027575215.2 Hydrozoanthus sils
TTCGCATGGCTATATCATCACCATTTTTCAGGGGACAAAGCGGAATATTTTAAACCAGAATATTCATATTTATTTCGGAATTGTTTCCAAATATTCATAATCCAGAGGCAAATATTCTCAAATATTCATATCCGGTCCCCTGGTCTGGCTGGCCTAATATTCATATTCCGAGGTCAAAATAGTCAAATATTCATATTCCGAAGTCAAAAATATGTGAATATTCATATTCCGAGGCCAAAAATATGCGAATATTCATATTCCAACATCCCGCTTCATCCCCCGACCATCTTATCACATATCAACCCCAAACTCATCAGATATACAACTCTAAAGCATTCTTTCAACTCGTAGCAATAAAGTTTTGTTTAATGGTCTTGGAAGACTTTTGACAAGAACCGTGTAAAGATCTATTTAGGAAATCTTCAGTAGAAGAAGCAACAGACGGCTAGTTGCTCCGCTTAAGACCATCATTTAAGTTACAACAACAACAACAATTTGTTTTATTATCTCCTTTTTTAAATACATGTTTACATTAATGATTATAGAATTAAAAACAGATGAAGGAGACTGGGCGCCTGAAATAACCAAATGTTAATAAAAACAGGCACCCAGAAGTTAGGTTCGAAGGTAATCCAGATTTTAGATCTGCAGCTGTAACTAGCTGTCACAAACATTAGTACGGATGTATAATTGGTGGAAAACAACTTAGAAAATGTGCTCATTCACCTCACTTGTTCATAGAATATCTTTTTACAAAAATAAATAGCTTCTATGTTGCGCCATGCATCGCATAACATCCTCGATCTGTGTATAGTTACTAGTATACTAGAGCGAGTACAAGGTGAATATTGGTTCTTCTAAAGGCACTTTTTAATGCAAGTATTGATAAAATTTGATTTACTTCAAACACAAATAAACAGAAATGTTAGTGAGATTAATTGAAATTGTGTAAACTTTCCTTCCTGGTTCCTCTTCACTCTTAAAGTACGTCTCCGCTGACACTGATAAGTTTAACAGCATCACTCAAAGGTAACTCCAAGTACGGTTCAATCTATGACAAGCTCTACGTTTACAATTGACTAAATACCCCATTATAGTTACACTACTCAAGCTATATACGGTAATAGGCTCTTTGCAGCTAGAGGTCACGTGACCACATCTACCTTAAATCAAGCAGCAACAACAAAATGGTATCCAAAAATGGAAAGAGCTGGCTAACAATAGTATAGAGGCAAGTTTTCAGCTTTTGACCTCAAATATGTAAGAAATGGCGAGTAACAGATAATAGGATATTTTCTTAGAATTTGTATGGCTGAAGAGCAAGCCTTGGTCTCCAGTACCATTTTCACACACATTTACATACAAAAATTTTGATTTTATAGTTGCTGTCATTTTTGAAGTACTTAACGTTGAGGCTTGAAACCCTGCCATCTAACAAATGTTGACCTGCTCTTGCCGTTTCTGAACATTATTTTGTCATAGCTAATTAATTTAAGGTAGGTGTGGTCACCTGATCTCTGACTGCAAGGAGCCTATTAGCTGACTAAATTGCGACTCTTAGTCACCGCGAAATATAATGCAGCGTGCACATGTGTGAGGCCGCTTTTGTGCATACGAAGCGCAGCAGCCAAGTTCTTATTGAAGAACTTTGTAGGAAGACTTTTGTTATGCTTCTCACTAAGAGTCTACAAAATTTTTTACTTTTGTTTTTTGTGGCAATGGAGGCCTTTTCTTCATTTGTCCAGAAGCAATTTCTGCAACCGTATTCTCAGATTTACCTTGATTTTCTTGACCCCTTGACTGAAGCGAAGTGGAACCTTTCTCTTGTAGGGTTGGCTGCTGGTTTGCAAATCTGTCATTTGCTTGAAACTCACAACTGTATCTCAAGTGTAAAGAAGTGTTAACTGGGGGAGCTTTTTGGAATCGTTTTCTCGGTTTAGGTGGAGGCACAGGCTTTTTTCGTGTCAGTGTCCTACTTTTAGATACTTTTTTCTCTTTGGTCTCTTCAATATCTATAGGACTTTGTAAAACGAGGTCAAGTGTCTCTTTGTGAGCTAAGAAGCCGCACTGCGCTTCAGGTGTATGAGTTTCGATGTCCTCTCTATAAGTTTCGTGGTATTTAGGTTTAAACAGATTTGATGATTGGAAAGCATCGGTTGTTGAAGAGTCACTTTTACCTTGAAGTACTGTCGCAAGAGAAGCTTCAGATTTAGTTACATTCTTGGTTATAGTGCCGACCTGTGGTAGCCGTGTTTTCATATCTATCTGCATTGGTGTCTGCGATGACAGACGACGCTCCAGCAATGCATGTATGGGTGTGCCAACTTGTGGCTGTAACTGGGAATCATTAGAGGAACATAGTTGTCCTATTAGAAGCTCTAGCTCCTTAAAGTCTTTTGTTAGTTCTTCTTCAGTGAGAAAATTATCCTGAAGTGAGTGGGGACTAGCAACTGTCTGGTTTAGGGACTCCTCTAACTTTGATGGTGTTGTTTTTTTCTTATCCACCTTAACAGTCTCTTTTAAACTGATTTCATCTGTGTTCTCAACGAAAACCGTTGAAACTTCCTCAAAGCGGAAAGCATTGTCTTTAAAAGGTGTTGGTGGTTCGAATATTTCTGGGTCCATTACAGCAGGAGTACTTTTTGTACTTTTATCCTCGCTGTTATATTCCATTTCCAGTGGTATAGGTTCTTGCAGAGGGTCTGACCAACCGAGCGAGACTTCCGTTTTAAGATTTGAATGCAAAAGGAAGATTTCAGTAGTTGAGTCGGTATTTAGAGAAAGTGACTCCGCTCTTAATTTGTCTTTTTCTTCTGAGTCAGAAGACCAAGCGCAAGGTAATGGTAATGGTTCACTTTCCAAGCCCCTATCAACTCCTGAATTACACTTGATTTCCAAGTCGCACGGAAGTTCACAGGGTTGTCTTGGGGGTAATGCTGGGGGAAGATCTTGCTTAAAGTTTTGATCGAAATTGTCCTCTTTATTTCGTGCACTTCTCCCGTTTTTCCTTACCACCGCGTAGAGACTGCTGGCTTCGTCTGTGCTTGAACCCTGTTGTAAAAAGGACAAGTAGAAAATAGAATGGCAAAACGAATCAGTACTTAAGCTGCTTCTACTAAAGCAGCTGAAAAAGTAACAGTAACGCAAAACGTTTTTCAGAATCAGAAAATTGAGAATGTTGTTCGGTTTCCTTTAGATTAATGGTAGCTTTTGAGAACTTTTTTGTTAAAATAAACGAGATTAAGAGGTAAAGTAATCAATGACTATTGAAATTAAATTTTTAAGGAACTTGACTCAGGTACTTTTATTTTCCAGAAAAGTTGAGTGATTCAAAGGGTATCTGCAAAGAACTTGACTCGGGTATCTACTTCCGTTTTCCAAGACTAATTTGTGATTCCACGTGGCTTAGTTCCATAATATCTAGAGCGCTCAAAGCTAATTTGCAATTCCATGTGGCCTTAAAGTAAGTGATCAAAAATCGCTACCATATTGGCGTTTATGTGTTAGTTTTTTCTATCTCACCGTGGCCATTGTGTTTTCAATAAGACTTCACCGCGATTCCTTGTCCTAAAAAAGTTTAACTAACGACATGGGAAATGAGAGAAGGAGTTTTTGAAAAACGTTGGTCATTCTTTTTACAGCGAGACTCACAAGCCAGGACTTACATGAGTACATCCTGATGTTGTTTCGTTTTGATTAGAGTCATTGCCCGGTGAAGATGTAACACGCAAGATACATTTACTTGATTGCTCATTTGTCACGGTCTCCTTCATCGGCGTTGTGCTTTGTTCGTCTTCTTTTCTTAGACCAGCATAACCTCCAAAAGCAGGCTGTCTTGTCTTAAATGAAGTATCTGCTGCCGTATCTAAGACGACGTTGTCGTTACGTACACCTTTTTTACTTTCTAAAAGCAAATTTTTTGCTTCATTAGCGATGTCTCGCCATGGTATCTTGCAAGATGTAAATCTAGAGTCTGTTTCCCCTAAAGTCTGCCTTATATCTTTTTGTAGAGTAATTCCAATGTCTCTTTGCTTTAGGGTTTGCGGTGATTTTGGTCGGGTGAAAACAAGTTCCTTCTGTAGAGACAAGGTCGTTTCCTTTATCGTTTCATCCCTAACTGGTTGGCCAGATGTTCTCTCCGTCTGTGGTGAGGTGTTCAATTTAGGTTTAGTAGATTTTGGGGGAGGAGCAGGTGGGCGCTTAAGTCGTGTTTTTATGTCCGCTTTTGTCTCGCCTACACATTGACCACTGAGTGGATTTCTCTCAAAGTTGTTGCCAGAATCAGGTAAATGAAATAAAATTTTACGATCGATTTGGTTTTCTTGTATAATGTTCCGCTTCATCGCGTTTGGTATCTCTTCATACAAAGAGTTTTCGTTCTCGTCATCCTGAAGTAGAAAAATATGTAAGCGTTACTTTTATTATTAACTAAAACTACCGCATTTTTACGATTGCTACTATTTATTATCAAAGTTTCTTGCCTGCGACTTAGTGCCATTTAAAGCAACTTAAGGCAACTTAAGGACCCGAAGTAGGCCTCTGTTACGTATTGTAGAACGGGCAGTCTTAACTTTGATCCACCTGGGGTTCAGTTCTTCAAAGGCCGATACAGCACAGACCCAGACTTAAATTTTTAACCTACATTTTGTTTCTAACCTTACAGACGCTGATTTGAGCTGTAATTTCGGAACTGACAAGTTTGTTCGTGGAAAATCTAAACAGTTCTTCCTAAGAGAAGAAGTTGTTGCTTAAATTTTGGCTTAGCCCGAGGTAAAAACTTACCAACCTTCAAAAACCCAGCCCAGGTTATTATAGTAACCGCTGTCTGTGCTTCTAATTCTGAATGCATTTTATGGGATTGCATTTGTTCGCGACTACCAGACTATACTAAATTGAGGCTCCTTTATATTTTTGAAGGCTTTCTCTTTGCTTCAATGGCTATTTCTCTCCAGAACCTAATAACTAAAGTTGGTGTTTGCACATCAGATCCACAACCAACCTTGCTAGAAATATCAGGCTCAGTTCCATTTCTTCTTCCTTCAAATGCCTGCCTCGGTACAACATGCTCCACAGAAGGGACGGCCGCAGCCCGATAGTTTCGTTGGGGGAGGGGTGGGGAAGAAGGAGGTGAAATCACCACAAATGGTACTGAACTCTTGGACATTGGAGTTTCAATGGTACTGCAGAGCTCATGTTCATCAAGTTCCTATTTTGAAGACAAACACATGTTGGTAGGGAATATTAGAATCGATCAGAAAAAAATTTGTCTCTCTATTTTTTAATATAATGAAAATGAAAACAGATTTAGGTTTGAAGAAAATATATAACTACAAAAGAGTGGTTAATAGTATCCGAAACCACATTACGATTATGACTGTTGGTGTTGCAGTTATTATTATTATTATTATTATTATTATTATTATTATTATTATTATTATTATTATTATTATTATTACAGGCAGTAATGACAGTAAGAGCGGTATAGTATGGACATAAGAAGTAATATTAACATTATTACGAGCTTTAGCATTATCAAAACTTGTAGTACAACATTGGCATTACCCATAGTGTTTGGAATTGTTGTTAATTTGTTGACACAATAAAATTATTTATAAAAATACTCACTCTGTTCCATTCAAGTTCATCCTTCTGTAATAAATATGATTTGAAAGAGCTATTTTTACACCCAGTTTTGCTAAACAAGTTTCTTAACGTATCTGTTAGTCCAGGCTTTGCCGTTTGAGGAGATGTAATTGGCTCTTGACTTGTCACTTCCGGTGCTGTCATGCTTCTCCTTTTGGTGTACCCAGAATGCTTAGCGCCTTCGATTAACTTGTCCATCGATTCTATTGACCGAGTTGAAGAAAATGCAGTGCTGATTCATCATCTCTTTAGCAAAAAATTTACTTAATCAGTAAGCTCTATAATTCTTTTACATAACAAAAATTACAAGACCATTGTTTCTTAAAAAGGTAAAACAAAACGGGTGTTTTGATGTTCCGCGTTCATGGAAAGAGTAGAAAAACATGTTTATCTGGCTAAGAATTTAAAACATAAATGTTGAAAAAAGTTATTTTCACGTAAACTGGATTTTCGGCATCTTCTGTTTATACATTCCTCAGAATTTCGAATATTCAGGTATAAAGTCTCGACTTTTAAACTGGTTTTAACAAGTATTAATGTCGCAGCAAACTTGAACTCGTAAGTGTAAGGAGTGTAGAAAAACAATTTGTGTTAAAAAATTGTACCTGTGTTTTCGTAAAAGAAGCATTTGTGTTCATAGAACTGAAAATAAACGTTATTTCAGTTGCCTGTTATCGAACAATGAAAAAATGGACTTACCAAGCTTTAGGAGGTATCTTCTCAAAATGTTTTCTTGTCCAGCCCAGCTCAGCTCCGCACAAAGCATCGATCTTTACTTTCAATCATAAAAAGCTAGACTGCTCCTTTGTAAGGTAATGAGTAAAAAATCCAATTTGAGTTTGAATTTTATTCCCAAGTAAGGACAAGCTGTTAGCAATGGGTTGTGTTTTGATAACAAATAATTTTAAGATTTTGAGCCATGTGGGTGATTTTAAAACGCAGGAAACCAAAACAAAGGCAAAATTCTTGAAAAAATATGAGAATACGAAACATCATCGTCAGAGAAAAACCATCTTTGAAAACCATTCTTAGATGATTGATACAAAAGTTTATCAGCTTGGATAGATACTGAATGTGGAAGAATTGTTATCGGTAATCAGAGGGTCATGGGCTCTTTAATTTATGATTTTAAACATTCTTGGAAAAGTTTTAAAGTTGGATTACATTGCACTTCGTAGATTTTCTTTAAAAATACACGGAAGTACTCTAGCAGTTCGACTGTAAATAATCCTATAAGGTTACACTGTTTTTTTAAAAAACTAACATGAGGCTGAAAACTGCCAAAAATTTAAGAACATTCTGAAGCTGAGAAAAGGTGAAGATTTTATTTATAATGATTTATCAGGCGCGTAGGCAGGGATGGGGGGGGGGAGGGGGTACACGTGCAGTCCCCCCTTCCCTTCGCTGTCCGAAAAGTTCCACTCAGAAATGACTAATACTGCAAAAAGAAATAAAAAAAGGAAAAGCAAAAAAAGTGCACTAAGGTGCCTCCACACGTATATGCTAGAACCAGCGCATAGTTGCTTCCCTCCCTTATCTTTGTCTTGTCTAAAATGAATCCTCCCTTTCTTACTGTTTTTTTTTGCTTTCTCTTTGTATTAAGAATCTATCTTTATCGTATTAGCAGTTTTAAATCTTTAAATTATCTCTTGGCCGGCCTAGATTAGCTTAGCTACCTGCGGTGCCTGGAAATATTGTAAAAAATGCTTCCTTGAATATAATGAATAAAAGTCTAAAAGTCTACCAAACTATGATCAGTGGAAATTGCATCTTAACTCCAAGAAAAATAGGTCAAACTTTCGATACCCGCCGCAGATATCCGTATCGCGCCAAAAACGCTACTCATACATTCGTCGTGAAGAAATTTTGCGGGCTTTTTTAAAAGCTTTCTGGCCTCCCGTCCACGTTGAGTCAAAAAAGACACTCATACATTAAGTATTGTGGAAACCAGAGGTAAGCACTGCACCGTTTCTAGATCTTGGGTAAAAAGAGGGTTAGTTTGCGAAAAGATTTTTGAAAATGTGCAAGAACAATCATAGTTTATTCTGCCCCAGACCCCACGCCACTAGTCGGTCAACATGGCGGCAGCCACCTCCATTGCTTGATAGGGATCACGATCATGCCAGTTTCAGAACTTTTTGCCTCGCTTGGAACAAATCCTTATTTTTCTGCTGGGTTTGGTTTGGTTGGAGTAGGAACAGCTCTTGCTTTACTTCGTAAAGGCAGTCAGTATGCCTTTGTCGCGTTCCGAAGACATGCTATGATGACACTTGAAGTGCCCAGCAAAGACAAGAGTTATCAGTGGGTCCTTCAATGGATAACTTCTCATGCTCGTCAAACACAGCATTTGAGTGTTGAGACAACATACCAGCAGCATGATACGGGGCGTGTCAGTACGAGGTTTGACTTTGCGCCCAGCCCAGGAACTCATTTCATTAATTACAAAGGGAATTGGATACGAGTGGAGAGGTCTCGTGAAAAGGGAATGGTTGATCTACACACAGGGGCACCTTGGGAAACAGTTACTCTCACGGCCCTTGGTAGAAATAAACAAGTTTATTTTGATCTTCTTTACGAAGCTAGAACTCAGGCCCTAGCAAAGCAAGAGGGAAAAACTATAATGTATATACCAATGGGTGCAGAGTGGAGACAATTTGGGTTTCCAAGGAGACGGAGACCCCTAGACTCTGTTATTCTTGATGAAGGCGTGGCTGAAAAGGTGTTGGGTGATGTGAAGGAGTTTATAGCAAGCTCCAGATGGTACATGGACAGAGGTACAGTACCGCTTTAGTACTATTTTTGCAGCTTATCAGGTAAGGATGTTAAACTTAGGCCACAGGCACCCAAGCTTTTACAAAAAGTCTTATGAATTTAGTCAAAGTTTTAAAACTGAAAATATCTTGTGTGTACTGAGGTGCAGCTGGAAGTGTTTTCAAGGGAGTTTTTGTGATCACTGTTCCACTCATAAAGAAAAAGTAAAGGCTGAAGACTTTGATTTGAACCTAAAAGATTGCCAGTCCAATTTGGCTCAAACTCATCCAAAGTTTATTGATTTGCAGCAAATTTTTAAAAAAATGCAAATTTTTCAGAAGCACTCCTGACATCATCAATGGAAAATTTTAAATGTTAATATCTCAAAAACTATAAAAGATTTTGACAAAAATTTTTCACCACTATTCCTCATTTGGCAAGGTCTATCAACTGAAGTAATAAAATTTTTCACTTCGTATACACTTTAGATGTGTCATAGCCTGTCTAAAAGTTACATCACAGGCTATGATAACCCTGATCTTGAAAATTCTTGAATTTGCTGTGCACAAAAGCTTCTTAATAACAGCACTTATCACAATGTTTGTTACATGTTTGGCTCCTCTTATTGTGCATTAAGCAACTTGATGTTGTAAGGAATGTTTTGCGAGCTTGTTTTTTTAATGTTCTAGGTATTCCTTACAGAAGAGGCTACTTGCTGTATGGACCCCCTGGATGTGGCAAAAGCAGCTTTATGTGAGTAGAAACACAACAAGTAATGGAACAAATTCATGTTTTGATCAATGTCATTATCTTCAGTTTCTCTTACACTTGCTCTTGATTAGTCACAACATGTCAGAGTTTGACCTTTTTGAAGATGATCACAAGTAATGTTATAATGGTTTAACCCTATTGGTAAATCTGATGCTTGGTAAGGGATTTAAACACTTAGCAATTAATGTCATGATTTTGGTTATCATTAGATGTGCACTGACAAGTATATTAAAGTGAAGTTTAACAAAATAGTTAAATACAATCACTTGATGAAGTTAAACAGTAACACAACTTACACTGATGACAGATAGAATGAGTATTACAGTGTGAACTCCTCTTACATTTGATTGCCACATGTAAAGAATAATGCCTGAACTATGTGCTCTCATTGCTATTCTCAAAATTATTTTAGTTCTGATCCTGGCCAACAGAAAATTAACACAGACAGCTTCTAAATATACAAAACTGCCAGCAAAGAAAAGCTCTTCTTCAAATTGTAGCTTTCAGATTTTGTGTTGCCTCAGAAGAGCTCAAAATTTCAACTTTGACAATTGTTAGGGTGTACCCATATCCACAATTTTGGTTTGAAGAAATACTCAATAATGCAGTTAACCAATTTTCCACTCATAGGAAAACGTTCAAAATTGTGTTGCAAACAACAGATGTTTTCTGTTACATGTCAAACATATCAAAACTGTCAACTTTTATTTTCTTAAACCGATTAATTTATAGACTCACTGTTCCCTCAGGTAAGGTAAATGCTGCCGAGCAATTAATTAATTAATTAATCAATTAATTGTTTACAATGGCTCTTACGATTATTCCCCTCTGGTCTTTGCTCTCATTTAGTCAATTTGTCATGACTATAAACAGTAAGTTATTCGGTTCATTATCACGGCCTTTACACTTTCACATACTGCATGCAAAGTGCAGATGTGGCAAGAATCCACAAGCCAACAAATTTGTTGAGGTTAAAGTACCAAAAGTGAACTGAATAACTTACAATGCAAGCATGTGCTTTCTATAGCAAATGTGGGTTGGACTTCAGGGGCAGAAACAATCTGTTGATTGTTGGGGGTACCCACCAGCCAAATTGACAGGAAATTGGGGTGCACCTGGCTAGACTGCAGGGGGAGCAAGAGAGCAGAGGCCAGAAGGAACAAACCAAAAAAAGTTGTGGTGTTCAAATAAAATTGCTATTACGTGTTGCCAATTGTTTGTCACTCGATTCGTGCAGTAAAGGTACATGCTCCTACAAATATTTGCATGAAAATGGTGGAAATACTCAACCATAATGCAAGAAAAGTGGAGTGGAAATCAGACAGAATGACCGAATCTATTCCAAAATTATGGCTTTGAACACCTAATACTTGTCGCAACAGTGCACTTGCTCAACTTGGTAAGAATAGTTTGTTCTCTTTGCTCAACAGCAATAAACACTGATAAGTTTTGCTTTTCAGTGTGGTTAAACTAGTGTTAACTTTCTTTCACTCTGCGGCCATAGCCAAGATACTTAACACCAAGTATGAAATGAAATTATCTCTGGTCGCACTCAAAACTCTAAACTCTGGTGTTAAACCGTGTAAAGCTTCTAGTGTGATAATTTATATGGATTACGAATATCCTTTTTTTGTACTTCACAGCAAATACTGGTCAGAATTCAACAATAATTTTCAGATATAAATGAATTGATAACAACTATTTTTAATTTGACAAACGAATTGAAGAATTTATAGCTGGCAGAAATAATTATATTGACTTTCCACAAAAAAGTAACCATCCTACACGTCCTCAATTTCAATCAAGTCAGGCATTGGCAGGTGAACTGCAGTACAGTATCTGTGTGATGAACTTGAGCGAGCGAGGACTTTCTGATGATCGACTCAACCACCTGATGAGTGTTGCACCCCAGCAGAGTATCATTCTCTTAGAGGACATTGATGCAGCTTTTGTAAAAAGAGATCAAGGCACAGAAGGAGGAGGAAATACCTACGTAAACAGGGTAGGTGTTACTTTGCAAATGTTTATGATTTGTCATCAACTTGGGTTACCTACATTATTAGTTTGTTGTTTTATCAGTTTTGCTGTTTAATAATTGTGAATTTACACTATATCACTTAGTCTTACTTTGGGAATAAATTTTTAGCAAGAAAAAAATGACAAGTTGGATCTAAAATTGAGCTTGGTAATAAAATTTAATGTTAAAAGAAATTGATTAATATTTACTGTGAGGACCTCTAAACACTCCGTACCAAACACTCAAAACACCAACACAAAAAGAGAGAGTGCTTCTGCATTGCCAGATTAAAAGCAACCAATAAAGCAACGACATTGGTTTTCATTATTATTTCACTTTATTACTTTGTAAGCCAAATTTCTAGGGCCAATAACCAAATCCTGCACGCTGATTGGCCGAAAATTGATCCAATAACGACTGATTTTTGGTTAACGCGAGCGCCCAGAGATAATCGTTCATCCTCTTTTACTGACCTAAAACTAAAGTTATGTAATGAATAACTTAAATAATAAACTCGTTTGCTCAGTCTGTCCGGAAAAAATATTTCTCTTCCGTCTTTTATACAGAACTCGCTTGTCTGTACTGTGAAAGACCTCGATCAAATATTTCCCGAACAGTCGTCGCATTCGGTTGTTAAGATACATGTGTAAAGAATGTTTCCGGTCTCATTTCTCTGTAGGTTACATTCAGCGGTCTTCTAAATACCCTTGACGGGGTTGCATCAACGGAAGAGAGGATAGTGTTTATGACCACAAACCACTTAGAAAAATTGGACCCGGCGCTCATACGACCTGGCCGTGTGGACCTTAAACAGTTGATAGACGTAGCGTCTTTTTCTCAGCTTAGGAAAATGTACGCGCGGTTCTACCCGGAGCAGGAACCTCAGCTAGCGGAAGCGTTTGCTGAGGAGGTGATGAGCTTGGGGCAGCGAAAGAGTATGGCGCAGATTCAGGGACATTTCATGTTGCATAAGAACAGTGCAATTGATGCCATTAAAAACGTTCAGGAAATGAACTGATAATGTTTTACTTTGCAAAATGAATAAAGTGAAAGTTTCGAAACTTTTGGCTTTGTATCTGCCTCCCATATCGTTTTATGGCCTCCCTATTGTTACCTGCCCCCCCTATCTTTAACTTGCCACCCCATCGTTTTCTGCGCCACCCCCCCCCCCCCATCGTTATCTGGACTCCCTTTCGTTATCTGCGCCCCCCATCGTTATCTGGACTTCCTATCGTTATCTGCGCCCCCCATCGTTATCTGGACTCCCTATCGTTATCTGCGCCCCCCATCGTTATCTGGACTCCCTATCGTTATCTGGCCCCCCTTTCCTATCGCATTATTTTGATTGTCATTCATCTTTTGTCACGGATAAATATTGCAGCCTTGACTGTTTACTTTGTTCATTTACAGTAGTTCTTTAGCGCAAAAGCTCTGGTATCCATAGGCTTGTATCCAGTTTAAGAGACGAAAGAAAACAGCCATTAGCCACATAAAGTGTCCTAACTAAAGCCAACGTCGGCTATTTTAATCCTGGAGGCTAAATTTGTTTAATCAATTACAAAATTGTAAACAGTGCATGTAAATAACTCGGTCTTCATTCACATTTTATCACAATAACTTCTAGTGTTTGTTGGCATCTTAAGTTTAATATATAGTTATTGCATATTTCAACTTTTTAAAACAGCCAATCTCGTTTTGCTCAATAAACCATCCATCTGTCTACCAGTGCAACCTTGCAAGCGGTGTTTGAAATTCCGAAGGCTAGATAATTATATTCACCGTAAACTGCACAAAAATGCGTTACACAACCGAAAAACATAACTGAAAGCGCCATTTTTCCGTTGGTGCAGGCTATTTTTAACCCGCCAACGGTACTAAGCCGCGCGCAAAAAAGTCTCAAATCGCCAGACCATAATAATTTAGACCCCCTTCCAATTCCGTGCAATAATAATCAATGGGTGTGCAAAATGGTACTATTACTATTATGCAACGACTGTCAAATTGGTCAAGTTTGTGATGTTATCGCCCTTTTTTGACATGTAAACGATTTTGTTTCGGGGCAGTCTATGTCGGCTAAGACTAGCACGAAGTAAGATGAAGTCATTAAACACGTGGCCAATATGGTCAAGTTATTTCTTGATTAAAGCTTGATTCCCGCAAGTTTCAGAAAGCGTCACGAAGTTTGTAATTAAAGACAGCTGGATTAAGTTTATAATTTCATAGAACTTATATTAAGTTATAAAAAGTAACAAAAATTTTTTGCAATCTCACTGGATAACATTTGTCTGCTCTCGTTCTTTGAACCCACTTTTTAAGTTAAAACAAAAGAAGCAATTTATTTAATTTTGTTATTTATCTAGTGAAGATCTGTAATCGTTCTTAAATGCACACCATTTTATATTGGGGAGTGTGAATATTTTTTCTCAAATCCATGTACTCCGAAGTTCGGTGAATCACAAAAGCAAAACTGACCGCAACTAGATGCATATTTCGTATTGAAACAGCAAATATTAATCGTTCTGAAATGCAGTTTAAAACGGTTTTCTGTGGCAAAAAGCGATACTGAAACCGGATATTATTAACCTTAGTGAATAGCTAAACTACGGACTAAGCAATTGTAAAAGAATGAACATGAGTCTGGCCTGGTTGACACAAACAATATATTCAGTACTACCCTTAAATGCCTTCACTTAAGGGCTAAGGCCCCTTAACGGGACCTGCATGGGAACATGAGCCGCAGTAGCAGAAACAATTGAATAATAACCGGACGTGTTCTTGAAGCTTCGCGAGACTCCTGCATTTCTCATCGACAGCGCACATAAACTTGTTCTAGGCAAGATAATTGTCAATGCGTAACCTATTAACGCCATCCGTATTTCTAAGGAACAGGAAAAAAAATTTCAAACTACCATGATTTGATTTTCGTTTTTCTATGATTTTGGAAAACCGAACTTGAACTTCATTTTTCGTTTTCCGTTTTCCTATCACTTTGGAAAACGAAATTTAAACTTCAGTTTTCGTCTTCCGTTTTCCTACAATTTTGGAAAACGAAATTTGAACTTCAATTCTCATTTTCTGTTTTCCTACGATTTTGGATAACGGTATTCGAACTTCAATTTTTGGTTGCTGTTTTTAGTTATTTTGAGATTGAGAAACGAAATAAAAACTTTGAAATTGCTAGATTTTCCCTTTTTTTGATTCAATTTTCTTGGCATTTCCGTTCGTTACCAACCGGAAAAATGTCTGCATTTCCTGTTCTTTCATGGCCGGAAATGCTTATAAAAATAAAATGACGGCATTAAAAAGTATTCTTGAAATTGAAGAGGGCTTTGCCAAAAGTTTTCTCATCGACGACATGCAAGCGAAGGAAAGAATATACCGTGAAAAACCGTCTATGTAAAAACATGGACCACACCATACGTAGCGAGCTTTTGATTCTTGTCCATATGTAGTTTATGACCATGGTATTCTGCTGTATATGGACGCGAATTTATTTGACGATCAGTACCTCTGGCGATGGCAAAAGTAAAGCTAAAAGGAGCCACTCGTGACAGTGATTCCCTCACACGTCGTTCGGAGCCAAATGTGCCTTTTATAGCTTTCATACCCAAATAACCTTTCATCATTTTTCGTCCAAATGTAGGACCCAACTAAAATCATTCGATCCACTAGCTACTGATTATCACTGATTGGTTACTTCATGTACCGGAAAAACTTTAATACGAAAAAGTTTTTTTTATAGAAGCTTCTAACATTTTTGTATTTTCTTTTTCATAACTTTCTGACGCCGCGCGCTCCTGTTCTATGTCCACTAGGATAAGAACTGCAAAACCGTGTTACACTTCCAAAATTTCAGCTCTTGAGATTCGGGAAACGATTCTTGATTAGTTCCACTAGGTCTTCATGGCTATTATTTTCCTCAATGAGAAAACGTCAGACAAAGCCCTCTTCAAGAATAGATTCCAAGAAGTTCAAGCGAATTCAATCAGTTTTCAAAAATCAGGAAAACGGAAAAACGAAAGTTGAAGTTCAGAAGTTCGTTTTCCAAAACCGCAGGAAAACGGAAAACGAAAGTGGAAATTCAAATTCCGTTTTCCAAAATCGTAGAAAAACGAAATTCAAATTTGGTTGTTCAAACTTTGTTTTCCTGTTTCTTAGGAAAACGGTTTGCACGTACTTAGGTACACGCATTAGTTGTCGCCTTTTGTGCCTTCTTTATAAAAGAACGCGACACATTCGATTTTTTTCAATTCCGGCACTACAGCCATAATTTGTTCAGAATCCAGAACCGGCTCAGCACGTGCAAGACTGGACAACTTTGTCAAGCGCTTTTGTGCTCAGTATCAGTGACAAGTAATGCGCGTGAAAGAGGTGTCATATTACACGTGGCTGAATACGTCATTCCGACCATCAATAGAGAACACGTACAAAACTGACAGAGGGAACAAAGCACACACACGTTCACTACACGGTGAAAAATCAGCGATCCTAGCAAGTTTAGGATCCGCTATCCAAGCATCAAAGCGCTCAAAATTCGCAATCCGTGGCCGATCTCATAACCGATCCGTGATCCGCCGCATTTGTAGGGTCCACGAATCCGTTCAGTTTTTTGACGAGATCCGTCAATCCTTGGCTCCTTTCGGTCAAATCCGTCGATCCGCAAGCCTATTCACATCCCCCCCC
>JAOBRD020593937.1:0-15864 GCA_027575215.2 Hydrozoanthus sils
ACTTCATATAAGTTTCATATAATGATGAACTATAACATCACATGATCTCGTCATATGACCGAGAACGTTGGTTCGATGTTGTTCTTAGTTTTTACTACATGACAGTTTGCGTTCACTGTAAGATGTTTGAAGTTGGTTAAAGTACAGTCCAAACATGTGAGTTCGCAGAGATAATTTCAATATTGCCTTGGAGAAGGTTCTTGGAATAACAGAAAATTTGTTTTTGTACAAATGGGGCCTGGTACAGAGTTTGTTGGCATGACGATGAAATATTGTGACTGTTCTGCAGAAAAACTCAAGATACATCATTAGTCCAAGTTTAGATAAAATTCATCCAAAGGTTATGGATTTACAGCAGATTTCAAAAAATCGAAAATCTGCCTGCCAAAAAGTTGATGTTATCAGTTGAAAACATTAAAATGTTAATATCTCGAGGACCATAAAAGATTTTGATAAAACTTTTTCACAGCTATTCCTCATTTGGCAAGGTCTATCCACGAAAGTTATAAAATTTTTCACTTTTTTTGGCACTTAAAAATATTTTAAAAAGAAACTCGTACTGAGCTTTCACTGCCAGTCTATGACATCGATCATCAAAGTTTTGTTTATTTCTCTTCATATAATATCTACAGCATTAACAGGAAAAGGGGTCTTCTATCGTTTGCCAAAATCTAGCCGATTGAGTGTTGTTGATAATGCAACATTTAAAATCCCCATAAGACTCAACACTGGAAATTCTGAAATCTGATTACATATTAGACTAACTAGCCTGCAAAATGTTTGGCAATTATAATTTGCTATATAATTAGAATTAAGACTTTCAAGACTTGACTGGAACTTAATGAAAAAGCTGACTGGCAGGATTTAGTTTCGCTCTAACTTCATGCTATATTTCTATGCTAGTTTGATTTTTTTTTCACTGACCACACAGTTAATAGGATAGCACTTCAAATTAAGTTCAAATGATAGACTAGAGAGATTGAATCAGGCAAAAATAGTGCCCACACAAAATGCTGTGAGCCAAGTTTTAGCTTTTGCGCAGGTCCATGTTATCAGTGCTGTTTTTTTAAAAAAAATCTAGTTTCTTCCCAATTATTGCTCAATTCCTAATTCTCATTTTATTTGGTCCAATCCATTGACAGAGGCTTGCTTAAAGTAGTTTGATTCACTTTTTGAAACATTCCATTCCTGTTATGTAGTTCCACGAGACCCTTTTTCTGTTATTTGTCTACATATATATAATTAGGTTTATTTCATTACAACTCTTGCCCTGGCACAGTTTAGAAACAGAGGCAAAACAAATAAGAGGCATAACAGAAACCCTCATCTAGAGAGAGTAATGTAAATAAGAGGAAAATGTATAATTATTATAATCATTAATACATTTATTATATAAATTATTTTGCAATAATCATAATTTTAAACCAAATCAACAACTAATTTAATTTGTATACAGATCTATGGCAGAAGAAATTGTAAACAGTCTAATCATACAGTACAATTGGATTTGTAGCAACAAGTAGGGAAACTTGTCTTACCAGCCAGGGATGTGCCTATCAGATCCATTGTGCATGGTACAGCAAAAATAAATGAAAAAATTCTGCAAAATTTAAAATCATCACAAATGAGATGTCAACTGATAAATAAATGTTCACCCATGCTTAATTTACAACCACCATTATGATTTTAGAAAATTGATGCGAGCTGTTTAACACATGCAGTAGTATTATATTAAAATCACAGACACAGCACAAATGTCTTTAGAATGATTAAACTGTCAACTTAACAGCTGGGTGGCATCACATCAGGGTTCATACTCTTTTGAATTTCTGAAATTCATGACTTTTTCCATGACTTTTCTTGATTTTCCATGACCTAGCATTGTTATTTTTTCCCTCAGTTCATCCAAAATAGTTTTATTTTTCTGTTATCCTAGCATAATTCAAGCTAATTATAAATGGTCACTGTTTATTTTGAGATATAGTAGCATTACCAAGAACTCTAGGAATCAAAATGATTTAACTCTTGCATGGTTTTATCACACTGCATCTCCACGAGTCTATCTCTGTGGTGAAATCATTGATTATTCAGCAAAAAGGCATGTAATAATTTGCAAATATATGGATTGGTTATATTTTTCCTACATGTTGAACATTACGAAATAAATCTAAATTCTGTCAATTTCCATGACTTTCCACGGCCCTAATCAAAATTCCATGACTTTCTAGGCCTGGAAAATGAAGTAATTGTAAGATTCCACAACTTTCAAGGCCTGGAAAATGAAGTAATTATAAAATTCTATGACTTTCCAGGCCTGGAAAATGAAGTAACTATAAAACTCCATGACTTTCCAGGCCTGGAAAATGAAGTAATTATAAAATTCCATGACTTTCCAGGTTTTCCATGACCCGTACAAACCCTGCTCATATAGTGAGGTTGGTATTGGAAGAACCCAAACAAAAAGTGTCTGAAGACATGGGTAAGTAGGCCAAGCCTGCTTATACTAGTAAAATTCAAAGGCAAACTTTCTGGGGAAACTTGTTAAAAAAAGATATTGTTTTGAACATACTTAGGCATTCTAGGAACTTCTTACAAAGAATTCTGTGCACTGGAATTTTCTCTAAGAACTGAAAGTCTAATTTTCACTTACTTGGGTTGCTCAAATTTAGGTAATTCGGCATCTGAGCCCATTTGCTCCAGATACTAAGAAAAAGAGCACATAAAATGAAATCAGTCAGTAAATACTGTTTTTTTTCAGACTTAATAACCAGTGCAGCAGATTATCTATTGATTTTGGCCTGTATTGTGGGGGTGTGGGTTATAGTCTCGAAAATATGGTAATAACTCAAGTTTTGAATATTAAATTCTTTCTCAATTGTTTTCTTAGATGCAGTTTAATTTTAGTTATCATAAATGATATGGCCAGAAAGAATCATGTAATTTGATTGGCTATTAAGAGGGTGTACAGGATTATCTTGCAACAACACTGGGCATTACAAATTTTTTATGACTCTATTGAACTTTGTTTTCATTTTTAAAAATTTGAACTTTTTATTTATAAAAATTTTTGAAAAACATATAATAATTAATTTCTTACCCTAATTTGCTCCCTCCTTACTGGGAAATCTCAGAACTCAGTCTTGTGATACTAATCTTGCTACACTTGGATCCTATGTCAATCCCAGATTTCCCAGTTAAGATTTTGCTTAACTAGCAGTCTTATAAATGAGTCTGATGGCTGCTCTCCAATCGACATGATCCAGAGCATCTTTACTTCCCAAACCCTCACAAAATTTGTCCATTTGTACGGGTCATTGTAGAGGTTTCACCCTCGACCTTTTCCCTTAGACTTAAAAATTTAGAACCTGTTTAATAGGGTTATCCACCTGATATAGAACACACAACTTAACCACCCCCAACTCAAAATCTCATCCAAATCAACCTCAGTTCAACACACTCTAAAAGCCCAGCACTTGATACCCTTTACCCACAAGGCTTAGAAGCCTTTAATTTATTACCTCTTTTCTTCTTTTTGTTCTTTCTCTGTATCTATGAACAAGCAAACCCACGAGACAAAAAGATTCACCTGCAACAAAATAAAACAATGTTCCACTGACAAAGGCAAAACAAATTCATACCTGATATTGTTAGTATGGTACCCTTTGTTTTAATAGAAATGGGAACCAGAAAAACAAAGTGGGTCTCTCCTAACACAGTAAACAAACAACAGTAACAAAAATTTTAATAAATAAAAACACTGCACAAGAATATAATAAAATCATTCATAAATTAAAGACAATATATGATCAAAATAACAATTAGAGCTTGTCTCCAGTAATTGTTGTGGTTATTTTAACAGTATTAATTATTTTTATGATTGGGCAACAAATTCATATATACAGTATACTAGCTATAGGGGAGAAGATTAACAACAAATAAAATGAAGCTAGTTGTAAACCTGAATAAAATATTTTGGACCAGTACAACTATTTTTCTGAGTAAACTGCACATTGTTATTGACCTAGTAGTCCATGACCTCAAATACTCAGTGTCGAGACTGGAGTTGATTGGCAGACGAAATGTCTGGCTCTTAACTCACCTATGAACATAATCACTGTCTGAAACCATGGGTGGTCAAAATCATGTGGTATGGCTGTACCATTCTTTGGCGGAACCCCTTCAACTCTTAAAAAGTCAATTTCAAGTTACATTTCAAAAGTGACAACAGTTATTACCACATTTCTTCATGCAAACACCACCTGATTTAATTATACAATATAATATAAGTTAAAATATATATAAAATTAAAAAATTAAGTAGTTAAAAAGTAAAAAAGTGTATGTGACAGAGAATTTATTCTTGTGCTATTTTGCCATTTTAAAGTGTTAAAGAAAGGGTTCAATATTTTTAGTTCTGGTCCTGTCTTCCAGTTATACTAATTCTTCTAACAAATTCATTGACAGGTTTGGGAGAATTTCACTTTTCATCTTCAGTGATTTGCTTTATTTGATCGATTCTCATTTTCTCATTACCAATAGACTTATTTTACGTATGTTATAAAAGGAGAAGTTATATGTATTATTTGTAGTATTATAATGGTTAAAACTCTCTTATCTTGTGTAAAACAAACGCAGTTGTTGCCACTGAAATTGTCGCAAAGGCCAAAAGACCATGCATGTGATCAAACCTTTATATGACACATACACATAACAAGGCGAGAGACTTTTAAGAAAGAGGGAAAAATTGAAGTTTTTTTGCAAACTGAACACGTCAAAACCTAATACAACAACGCTCGCTGTTGAATTTTAGGAGGTAATGCCGATAAAATAGAAGCAGAGGCAGTGAAATCGTTATGGGCCCGGGTCACAAGACACGGAGAAGGCCGAAGGTCACGAGTTTGGTATTTTATAAACTTTTTTCAAATGACTTACTTTACATCGTTCTGTGCTTTTTTGCTGAGTGTATTTATACTACCAGAGACCAGCATTCCCAGGGCTAACAAAACTTGATAACAAGTTAGAGCCATGCTTCTTTGCTAAAGAATCAAACACCCAGACACTCAGTCAAGTGGTCATACGGTCTCTCAGATCTGATTGGGGTCTGGGGACCAAACAAAGGTAACAAAATGGCCGACGAAGAAAAGATGGCAACTGTAAAGCCGCGAGGGACTTCTGGATGTCCTTCTCCGCGAAGCGGTCATAGATGCGTGTCAGATAGTGGTAGTCTATATGTATTTGGAGGTTATAGCCCTTTTCACGAGGATAAACTTTTCCGTGAGCTCTGGAGGTTTAATTATGATACAAACAAGTGGAGCCAAATGAAGACTTCGGGTAAATTCCCTACTGAAGTTGCGTCGAGCTGTGTTTTATTGGACAAAGGAAACCTGATTGTTTTCGGCGGCTCAGGATATCCTTTTGGTTATTTTAATAGCAATAAGCTGTTCGTGTGCAACCTGAAAGACAAACATTGGCATCAAATTGAATGGATCAACACCGATGACGAAAATTTAGAGGAATCAGATTTTGAAGAAGCCGTACCACTTGCCGGCTATGGCCAAAGTATCGTTTTATCGCCCGAAAAAGAACTCTATGTCTTCGGAGGCACGACTGGCCTTCATTTTAACTCACAGCTTCATCGATTTAGTTTTGTAAAATGCGAATGGGAGCACTTGGTTTACGACAAATTTCCGTACCCTCGTTATCGACACGAAGCCGTTTCCGATGGCATTCGGTTCTACATTATCGGCGGTGGAATCAGCAACTCGGATCCAAATGAAGAATTCAGTTTAGAAAAAATTCATTCCTTTGATTTTGAAAAACAGGAGTGGAACAAGCATGTTTGCCGTCCATGTAGTTCAAGTGGGAAGTTTCCAAAGGCAAGGCGCTGTCACGGATGCGTTAGTTGGAAAGAACGTGTTTACATCTGTGGGGGATACAACGGCGTGGAAATATTTGATGATTTATGGAGTTTAGACTTGAGTAGCTTTCAGTGGAAGAAAATGAAGAGGACTTTGCCATATCCTGTATTTTTCCATTCGGCCTCCATTACTCCACACGGGTGTATGTATGTTTTTGGAGGTGTAAAGTCACTTGATGGCGAGGCGTTACGATCAAATGAAGTTCATAGGTTATGGTTAACTGTACCACCGCTGCTTGAAAGTTGCTGGAAAATGGTGTGCACCCTGATTCCAGGAATTGAGGAAATCAAAGCTAGTGAACTTGTAGAACTGGGAATCCCACTTCACTTAGTACTTAGACTTAAGTAATTCAGAAGTTTTATTAATTTGGGTTCACCTACTATGGAATAGATTCTGAGTTAATAACCTGAAGTCTCGTAAGGGTCCTCATGATAAATGGAACTCTCTTATGTGTTGAAAAAGGTCAAGGGGAAGTAAGGGTTGGCTGTGAACAGCAGTGCTTTAATCTGCAAACACGATCATGGCTAGAACTACACAGCACTCTAAGCTAAGAACAAACAAATTACCCATGCTTGTCACTAATTTATGCAAAATAAAAACCTGATTTGTTTGCATCAATGGCCCTGGAACTGTAGGAAATTCTTGTTATGAAAAATTATCTTGGGCCTTTTCAAAGTGTTTGAAGTTACAAAATTGTGAGTTCAAGCCTTTCAGCACATCACATAAAGTTTTTTTTTACCTTTTAATATGAAAAGTCTTTTTTATGACATAGTATTATTAAATAATTTCTAACTCAAGTAACATAATTTCTCAATAAGAATAGAACTCTGATCCAACATTGTAACCTAGTTTTTGAGTCAACAAGATATGTAAGTTATCTTTATTTTGACTTCATTACCATTTTCAGGAAACAAATATTTTTGAAAGCTGACATATTTTATGCATCAGCCTGTAGAAATTGGAATGCTATATAAGACAATATGCTGAATAAATGAAACTACAAAAACTTTAGAGGAGTCTGGGGAAAATGCTCTCATTACAAAGTAGATATTTGATGGATATATAAATTAGAGTAATAACATTTCTAAAAAGAGATACTTTTCTTAGAATTTAATTTAAATGATTTCATAGCATACAGAAGAACTGCCAAAGCTTCAACACAAGTATAATAAATTGTCAAAACTCCAATAAGTTTCTCTCATTAGAGCATAACTGGGGGGGGGGGGACAGGGGGTCAGAACATCCCAGCTCCCGTACCCTTATATCCTGCTTCCCGTACCTTTATAAGCGTTTTTCTCCCGCCTCCCGCCCTTTCTGACGTTTTATGACCAGTCACATAGCACATGTGAGTCCACACGCGAGGAGTACAGCATTTCACCAGAAGTACGTTATATAAAGCTAGTCTTTTAACACAAACGTGAAGCAATGTTTGTTTAAATATGTAATTTGTCCATTTGGATGCTGTATGCAAATCCAATAAGTCAAATAACTTTGCTGGGTTCTTGTTTATAAAGCTTATCATATTTTCTTGCAAGCTTTATGAATGGGCTCTCCCGCATCCCGCCCTTTTACTACTCCCGCTTCCCGCCCTCTACTCTCCCGTACCCCTCTCTCCCGGGCTCCCGCCCCCCTGTCTCCCCCCACATAACTGGTGTCTCTTTGAAACTTCGCATATTTAATGCTAGCATTTATTTTATGTTTTATGATGTCCCTCTGTTTGAAACAGAAATCAACAATACTTATGATTCTGAAGTAATTGGGCCAATTAGTTATTCTATTCATATGTTACATGAAATAATTTTACTCTTAAATAGTCCGACTGTTTATTTCATGTCATGTCTCTTCGAAGGTTGAGTGACAATTGAAGGTAATAAGCGACTGGTTCAGGCCCTTTTATAGCATGGGTCCCTGTTAAGAGTCATTATGAAAAATAAATATACCCTTTGTAACAAACATAACATTTTTGAGAGATTGCCAAAGCTCAGAAAACTACATTTTTATTCCAAAAGGGACCTGTTGGCTCAAGACAAAAAAATTCTAATATCAAAACTGCTTGGCATGAATACTTCTGAAAACAATATAGCAAAAACATAGTTTTGTATTATAAAGTTGTGGAAGAAATTGACGAGATTATGTCCCACATAGTGGCAAACTATGTTTTCCGAACAGCAGTGAAGGCAGGAAGCCAAATGAGTCTTGTAAGTACCCCTTTCCCCTCCCCCCAATTAGCCTGGGTAGCAAGCGTTTCACGAAGTTTTGGACGTGTTTCCCCCTTCCTGCATTTTTTGTTCGCTCCATTTCCCGGCCGCGCGTCCAAAACTTTGTGAAACGCTTGCTACGCAGGCTATCTCCCACAAGAATCTGTTAGCTTATTACGACGCGCACACGCAAGGCACGATGGTTATGAAATAAAATCAAAATGGCGGCAGATTTAACAGAAGAAGAAAATGCAAGGCTGGAAGCAATTCGTCAGGTTAGCTTATTCATCGTTACGATCAGTTTTTAAATAATGCTGTTTGGTGCATCTTGAGGAATTTCTTACGTCGTGAATATTATCGATGTTATAAAAGTAGCCAAGTATTGAAACCCATCAACCTGTTGATACAGAAAATAGATAAATAGAATTGGACGTTCATAACTTTCAGTTGATTTTCTTTGTAGTACTCAAGATTATAAATCGCAATAGTTCAATACCTCTCTGGTAGATTTAAAGTACCTTTTAATGTTGTTAAGCTTGCTAATGTAGTCTTCTTATGAAGGTGTTGATACATGTCGCCATTTGTTAGTGTGTTGGCTGTTGCTAGGTAAGACTATGTCAAACTCTATGATCGTTTATTTAAAACGCAGCCTTTATATTTGCACATCGAGATCTACCTAGTGAGTGATCTGTGTGTGATCCGGAGCTGATGAGTGTTTCTTCTCTGCTTTGGTTTGGAATAATTAAAAAATACCTCCGTGACTTAACTTAGTAAACAAAGGTACATAGACCGCACATCTGTTTAAAACTACCATTGTGAGATTGATTTTAGGTCGTGGCTTAAGATTGCACAGTCGTCATCCTCTGAACCTATTCAGGGCTTGAAATTAGCTAGTGTTCTTTTTCTGACTGGCGACTAAGTGGGAAAAATTTGCTCGTCAGATCGTGTGTTCAGAAAATGAAGACCTGGAAACAGAAGACCAAAGACCAAAGACCCAATATTTAAAGAAGGGTCTTTGTTTTTCGAAAACAAAGACCCTCAGTTAAAATCTATAAATCAACAGCTGGTAAATAAATAAAAAAGCAGATTAACAAACTGATTGGATGTGTTGTAATTAATGTACAATCTTTCACAGGACACTAACGGTTATGAAAATACAGAGGGGTCTTCATTTTTCGAAAATGAAGTTAAAATTGATAAATTAACAGCAGGTAAATGAACTGATCAATGATAAGTTGTTGAAAACAACACATCTGATCAGTTTATTTATATGCTGTTTGATTTATTGATTTTAACTGAGGGTCTTCATTTTCGAAAAATGAAGACCCTTCTGTATTTTCATAACTGTTAGTGACCCATGAAAGATTGAACATTAAAAACAACACATCCGATGAGTTTATTTATCTGCTGTTTGGTTTATCGATTTTAAAAACGAAGACCCTTATATATTCTCTTAACCATTAGTGTCCCATGAAAGATTGTCATTGTGTGTTAGGCCTCAACAATTAATTTCCTGTTTTTCGAACATTTAGGCCAAAAAATTAAAATCGGAGGGGGGAAAAAAATGAAAATAAAAGGTTTTAAAACTTGACACAGTTCATGTAACATTACTGAAAATATCAATTAATCAATTGAACATATAAATTTTGTTCAATCTTTAAATATAACATATTTCATTCATATTTAAAGTCAGGATGCGGTTATCTGTCCAGCAGTCAATATCAACATTGGCGAACTGGAAATAAACATTTTTTTTTTCAACACAAACACGGGTAAATGGATGGACCTTTGTTTGAAATTACTGGGGTTACCTTGGGTGCACCAGAGTGCATTGGTTATTGTCTTGTCCATTTCTAATTCATGTGGTTTAAATCCAATGCCAACATCTTTTAATATGTCCAGCAAGTTGTTTTACAGCCGGCAGTTGGCTCAACTTGTGCTAGTTTTCTTTGCAGGCATATGAATAGCTGCTTGGGGCGCCATAAGTTTGGAAAATGCATTTTGCCGATCTTCTTTTGGGCCGGGCTTTTTCCCAGTATCATCTCCATCAACATCCGAAATAAAGTACTCTAAATAGCGGTGCCCAAAATCGGTGATCACAGCCAAAGGTGTGTCAAGTGAAACTGCTGTTTTATAACTCGATTCGCTCTCAGCTGTAAACAATTTCATTTTGGCAGCGTCGGTGAGCATAGTTTCAAACTCGAAGAGCACTTCTGAAGCAGGTACACAGAGTGACAATTCGGTCAGCTTCTTTTCAAAGGTCTTTCCTCCTTATCTTAAGGAGATGCAGAAATATTTTCTTCCATTCGCATTCACACTGACAGAAGCCATGACCTCGCATAGCAAACTTCTGCCGTCCAGACAAAAGAATGGAAGTCAAGTATGTAACTTATTTCCCGTGCATTTTATTCAACACTGATTCAACCAATAAGATGCCTCCATTGACGATTCTCTTTGTCACACACGTGTACCCAACGCTATGTTTTCGATCGAAAATAAAGGTACAAATTTTATCTCGGAATACGCACAAGTACAAAAAAGGTTTAAACGGGAAAATGCTAAGAAATTTCTTTAATTTTAGTTTTCGGATAATTTTAATTTTTTTTTTCAATTTTCGAAAATCTGAGTTTGGTGGGTTTGAAAAACAGGAAATTAAATTGTTGTGGCCTTAAGTACAGTACATCTGATGCGTTTATTTACCTGCTGTTTGATTG
Source organism: Hydrozoanthus sils (assembly GCA_027575215.2). Taxonomy (NCBI): domain Eukaryota; kingdom Metazoa; phylum Cnidaria; class Anthozoa; order Zoantharia; family Hydrozoanthidae; genus Hydrozoanthus; species Hydrozoanthus sils. The sequence continues at coordinate 10,830 of JAOBRD020593937.1, forward strand.
ATTGATTTTAACAAAGGGTCTTTGTTTTCGAAAAACAAAGATCCTTCTGTATTTTCATAACCGTTAGTGTCCTGTGAAAGATTGTACGTTAAATACTATACATCTGAGTGGTTTGTTTATCCGCTGTTTGATTAATTTATCAATTTTATTATAACTGAGGGTCTTCATTTTCGAAAAACGAAGATCCTTCTGTGTTTTTAATGATTGGGTCTTCGGTCTTCTGTTTCCAGTTTTGGTTGTTACAGTTCTCATTTAATTATGGCTAACTTAGACTGATTTTTAGTGTTATTCTGAATTTGTGGCACAGTAACTTATAATTAAATAACAATAAGCAAACAACTGAGAAAGACCTCTAAAGCTATTGTTGTTTTTAGTTTACCACATCAATTTTTAGTTCCATCATTTTTCAAAAGTTTTGTTACTACTCACTGTCAAAGCAACCATTAATAACACAGAATTAGGACTCTCTGAGAGCTCAGCAGTCCTTTTGAACATCAAAGTACATGCTATGTGATTTGCCATCGAAGTACATGCTATCAATTTACTGGGAAAGAAAAATGAGTTGTGTTTTAGCTACCTTTTTAAAATGATTTCAGATTTAAGATTCAACTAAAGAAGTCTACAATGGTTAAGATTGAGTGTTACTCGCCAGCTGGCAACCAATTTGAAAAATCTAGTCACCAGCACTAAGTTTTTGGTTGCATTTTTGAGTCCTGCTGTTTTTCTTTAAAAAATATCAGATATATTTTTTATGTATCAAGAAGCTATAGCCAAATGCTGAACTGTGTTAAGATTGAAAGTTTTGGAAGCATTATTATATGAAATGAAACTGACAGCCACTGCCTAACTAAACTTGAGGGGAACTGAAGCTTATAGTACACCCTCTTACAAGAAACAGACTTGGAAGAAGAAACTATTTAAGGAGCATATGACATGAATTATTTTGTTATCTTTGTGGATAGACCTTGCTAATATGCTCTTTAATAAGAAATCTCAAACAAAATTGATAAACGTGAATATATGAAGGTTGTTAACAAACACTGCTAGTAAACATTGACAGTTTTTTTTAATTAAAACTAGAAAAATTTTAATGTTTAAGTTTCTCAACTGGTTATGTGTATACATGATTTGTGCATTACTCCTGAAGTTCCTGGAAAACTTCTGGAATATTACTGTAATGTTACTTGCATTTGTTATGTTTTTCAGAGTATTCAAAGAGACATAAACTGCTTGCTAGATGAGAATAGGAGCACAAGAAAGAGAGCTTTAGAGAAGATAAAGAAAGAAGTGTTTGGACACAAGCCAGCATTACCTAGCCAAGTGCTACAATGTATCTTTGATGAAGTCTTTAAACCACTCTTAAAGCTGTTTTCAGATCCAGTGGAGAAGTGCAGAGAATTATCTCTTCAGATAGTAGCAGAGTAAGGCAGCACCTTTGTATAATATGTATCTCTCCCTACCTCCCTCCCTCTCTCCCTCCCTCCCTCTCTCTCTGTCTCTGTCTGTCTGTCTGTCTGTCTGTCTCTCTCTCTCTCTCTCTCTCTCTTTGGAGAACAGGACTGCTTAGTTGTCTTCTTTGTCTTCTTCTGTCTTGCTTGTAGACACCACAGATTGCAAACTGAACTCGAGCTAAGTGAGACATTTTTTATTAACTGTTTTACAGATTTGCACACACAATATCTTTTGCCAAAGAAAATAACTTTTTATTTCTCCCTACAGACTCTGGATATGATTTATTGCTGTTAATAAATATAGCATAAATACAAAGTTGAAATTGAATCTCAGTTGGCACTTGATCGGCTATGTCTCAAACTCTGAGACGTGTTATGTGTGTTTGTACGAAGTAAGATGAAATAGCACCTGGCAATTAATAATGATTTCAATAGCCATGCCTGGGTTAGAGTGTGGAAATAAGACGTCCAATTGGGTTGTGTAATAGATTGTCAATAAATTGAGTGGTTTTTCAAATTCCTTGGTCTCTTATGTCTAGTTTTGTTTATAATTCTGCTTTCTCCAATTAAAAAATTCCTAAAATAATTAATGAAAGATGGCTGGCCTCATTCACTTAAAAATGGAATCATGGTGATTTCAGATGTTGTCTTTGATTTTCTTGGAATCCTTTAAATTTATGTTCCTAAAGTTTTGTATATATTTTAGGTTTTGTAATCAAGTTGAAGATGCATCTGTATTTCTACCATACATTGTTCCAAGCATTACTCAGAGACTGGGGCAGCTGGAAGTCATAGAAAAATGTGAAGAGTTGAGACTTTCCTTAGTCCAGTTACTGACTACTATAACTGAATTAACAAAGTCCAAAGTAGGAATGTATATTGATGATATGATAAAAATTTTACAAAGGACAATTGTGGATCAATTCCATGAAGTGAAGAAGGTGAGTAACTCATTTATAGCTAAACTCAAACAAGAGTCATAATATTTGAATTTCTGTGCACATTAGTTAAAACTTATTGTAACTCTTGGCCAAGATTTTTATGACAGCGCTGAGTGAGAGGTACTGATACCATATTTTCTTGTAATTCAGTAGTAACAGTTTTTAAAATAATGTAGAACACTACTACCACTACTACTAAAGATATTATCAAAAATAATTGCTGCTTTAATAATAATAATGAAAATAATAATGAAAATAATAACAGGCTACTCAAGAAAATGACACAGCACTATTGCACTGGAAGAAATTAGAAGGCACTCGGAGGAATTGACAGGACACTGGTCCAGGTGAAAATGACAGGGCAGTGGGAGTGGGAAGAAATGACAGCAGTGGGAAGAAATGACAGGGCAGTGAGGGGAAATGGCAGGGCAGTGGGAGGAAATGATAGGGCAGTGGGAAGAAGTGATAAGGTGCTGGAAGGAAATGACAGCGGTCTGGGAGGTAATCACAAGGCACTGGGAGGAAAAGACAAGGCGCTGGACAGAAATGACAAGCCACTGGGAGGAAATGAAAGGGCACTGGAAAGAAATCATTGGGCACTGGAGGGAAAGAACAGGACACTGGGAGGAAATCATAGTGCATTAGGAGAAAAGATAGGGCACCGAGATGAAATGACAGGGTACTGGAAGGAAATAATAATACACTGGGAGGGAATGACAGGACACTGGAAAGTCATAACAAGGTGCTGAGAGGAAATGACTAGGTGCTGGAAGGAAATGACAGGGCAAATGAATAAAAAAAACCAGGGCAGTTGGAGGAAATCATAGGGTAATGGGAGGAAGTGATAGGGCACTGAGAGGAAATGACAATGCACTGTGAGGAAATGACAAGACACTGGAAGGAAATCACAAGGTGCTGGAAGGAAATGACAGGACACTGATCCAGGAGAAAATGACAGGGCGCTTGGTGGAATTGACAGGACACTGGAAGGAAATGACAAGGCACTGGGAGAAAATGACAGGGCACTGGAAGGTAATAACAAGGTGCTGGGTGGAACAGACAAGGTGCTGGGGGAAATGACAAGTTGCTGCATGGAAATGGCAAGCCAGTGGGAGGAAATGAAAGGGTCCTGGAAGGGAATGACAAGGCATCAGGAAGAAATGAGAGGGCACTGAGAGGAATTGACAGGACACAGGTCCAGGTGAAAATGACAGGGCACTGGAAGGAAATGACAAGGCATTGGAAGGAAATGACAGGACATTGATCTAGGAGAAAATGACAGGGCACTTGGAGGAATTGACAGGACACTGGAAGGAAATGACAAGGCACTGGGAGAAAATGACAGGGCATGGGCTTAGGAGAAATGACAGGGCACTGGAAGGTAATAACAAGGTGCTGGGTGGAACAGACAAGGTGCTGGGGGAAATGACAAGTTGCTGCATGGAAATGGCAAGCCAGTGGGAGGAAATGAAAGGGTCCTGGAAGGGAATGACAAGGCATCAGGAAGAAATGAGAGGGCACTGAGAGGAATTGACAGGACACAGGTCCAGGTGAAAATGACAGGGCACTGGAAGGAAATGACAAGGCATTGGAAGGAAATGACAGGACATTGATCTAGGAGAAAATGACAGGGCACTTGGAGGAATTGACAGGACACTGGTCCAAGAGAAAATGACAGGGCACTAGGAGGAATTGACAGGAAACTGGAGCATATGACAAGGCGCTGCAAGAAAATGACAGGGTATTGTGAGGAATTGACAGGACACTGAGCCAGGCGAAAATGACAGGGCAGTGGGAGGAAATGACAAGATACTGGAAGGAAATGACAGGGCGCTGGGAGGAAATGACAGGACAGTTGGAGGAACTGACAGGACACTGGTCCAGGAGAAAATGACACGGCACTGGGAGAAACTGACAGGACACTGGAAGGAAGTGACAGGGCACTGGGGGGAATTGACAGGACACAGGTCCAGGCAAAAATGACAGAGCAGCAGTAGGAAATGACAGGGCACTGTGAGGAATTGACAGGGCACAGATCCAGACGAAAATGACAGGGCAGTGGAAAGAAATGACAAGGCACTGGAAGGAAATGACAGGGAGCTGAGAGGAAATGGCAGGGCAGAGGGAGGAAGTGACAGGACACTGGTGCAGGAGAAAATGACATGGCACCAAAAAGAAATGACAGGACACTGGAAGGAAAAAACAAGGCACTGGGAGAAATTGACAGGACATTGGTTTAGGAGAAAATAACAGGGCACCTATGAGATTAGACTGGGCACATGGAGAAAATGACAGGGCACCTATGAGATTAGACTGGGCACATGGAGAAAATGACAGAGCACCTATAAGATTAGACTGGGCACATGGAGAAAATGACAGGGCACCTATGAGATTAGACTGGCACATGGAGAAAATGACAGGGCACCTATGAGATTAGACTGGGCACATGGAGAAAATGACAGGGCACCTATGAGATTAGACTGGGCACATGGAGAAAATGACAGGGCACCTATGAGAGTAGACTGGGCACATGGAGCAAATGACAGGGCACCTATGAGATTAGACTGGGCACATGGAGAAAATGACAGGGCACCTATGAGATTAGACTGGGCACATGGAGAAAATGACAGGGCACCTATGAGA
>JAOBRD020594046.1:0-15859 GCA_027575215.2 Hydrozoanthus sils
TAAACGTTTAAACGCATCGTCAGTAGCTTATGTTACTTGTCGCAACTGAACAATTTAGCTCGCTTTGCAATTATTGAATAGATTTTAAATGTTTCAAAGCTATTAGCTTTAACTGACAAATTTGTGGATTTTCTCCAACTCGTTACTCAACAAAGCCAATGACAGCCTAAAGGAAGTTTTCAAAGTGTTCGTTGCCCAACGTGGGGAAAAGTGAAAAACAAATGCTAAAGAATCAATCACGTTGATCAACAATTCAGACTGCTTAAAATTCACCTGAAAATTAATGAAAGTTGAAAGTGCAGCTCCCAAAACACTGGAGTGGCAGCATTTAGATTTCTTGAAAGAAATCTGCTGAAACTGACTTGCGTGTCTTTACTGTGACTGTAATAGCAGTGAAGTCTGACGACATTGTCAAAAATTGCTAAAATGTCGATCAGACGATAATTGGAGTGGCCGTCAACTCCTTTGTGGCCTCAACTGCCCTAAGCCCGAGGTAGCGGTTTTTTGCATCTCGAGCTGAAGTGATTTGTTGTTTGACTCATTTGTCAAATATCAATTAATGGCTCATCTCTTAAGAAGCGGTCAATAGCGGAACCCATCGACACAAAACTCGATTTGCTGTAAAAACCGCCGTCATGCATGCTTGCGAGCGGACAGGTAAAATTTGATCTGTGGTAGTACTACGCGCAAAAGCTATAAAAGTTGTTTTGTTCATGTTTTAATTCTCGATTGTTTTTGACAACAATTGATAAACTGGAGCTGTAAAAGAAATCAGCAAAGCAAATAATTACTTAAAAATTGAAAATTACGACACCGACATTTTGTTCCGACGACAATTTACGCTACAAAAAAGATGCGACAATAAGACCAAAAAATGTGGGACAAACGACATCTAAGCACCCCTTTGTAGACCCCAGTATAGCAAGTGATTGGTTTGAAATGAAAACTTCTGTCAGACAGTGATGCGTTATGGTTTAAGTTAGGTCTTAAGAGGCAGTTATTGATGGCGAAAACAATGATTGTCGGAAGTTGACACCAAAAATTTTATAGCGGCACTGCAACCTCTGCCAAACAAGAGACTCATGCACTAAACAAGACTGGATGAAGAACCGGACTCGTGAAGTACAGATCCAAGGATAATGCAAATTTCAAAGCAGACGGAATTTATAGGCACGTCAAGTTTTTTCCCGTGTTATAAAAAATGTAAAAAGTTTATCAAACTGACCACGCACCAACTGGACAGCTTGTTTTCTTAGTAGCCAATCTCCGAAACCAACTACAAATATCACGTCTTAGCTGCACAATAGCTTTAAAGTGGGTTAGCAGTTCTGGAAACGTTACGGTGCAAAGCTCATTTTAAAAACTGCTTTAGGAATCATGACAAAGCAAATTCAAAAAGTCATGAAAATAATTGAAAGAACACGTAAAATGACTCCTTGACAAATTTCAATGTTCTTGCAAGAAATTTACACTCACGATCTATGACGCCTGATATGCGTCATACTAATTTTTTCCACTAATCGCAATACCAAAAAAATAGGGAATCCACGCTTATGCGAGAAACCTGGAAAAGACAACTGCTGATCAATGGACAAGGAATTGCAACAGTTTTAGTACTTGGGAGCCACAGTACTCTGAAAACCTAACTAGAGTTCAAATTTGCCAAATACCGCAGCGTTCTTTCCAGAAAATACGACAACTACTGAACCAGTATGTACTATAAATGTGAAACCCCTACATTACAAGCAAATAATTATCAAATTGCGCTTCCAAGGGGTTTATTGCCATATTTGATTTTGACAAAAGTCACCTCCAATGTCAAGCCATATGTTGCCTCTTTACTATTTCTTGTTATGTTGGTTTGAGTTAAACACAGTGTTTCGCAAGCTTTTAGATTACCCAGTTCCTTAAAACAGGAACAAGTTAAAATAAACCCAACTTTGACTGCCTCAAAATGTACCAAGTACAGAAAAACATAATGAATAAAAGTTCAGATAGATTCTGTTTCCCTGTATGCCTTCTTAAACATTTGCCATTAAAATGGTTGCACGTGCTCTCTTAATGTAAAAATAATTGTATAATATTCTCTAAATAGAATAACAAAAACACAACCCTCTTCGAAGAATGTAGTCATCGCAAACAAACTGTAAATAGGCAATACTTTTTCTATATGTTTTCATAACAACTTTTAATATTTTTTTAGTAGTTTTGTGTTTTGATCTTTTTTTGGTCCAACATAGCAAGAATAAAATGTGTGCCAAATATAAAGAGTAAAACATTAATGTCAGAAACTTCTCATTCCATTGTATAACAATTAAACCACAATCCTCTTTTCTTATAAACAAACAAAAAATCAAAGTTCATGCACAACCCTCATTAATTTTTTTTGGAGTTTAAACTGTTTTATAATAGTAAAAAGATAACATATGAGGCTATTTTGTTCGAAAACTGCCATTACAAGGCAATGGCTTCTATTGCTTGGCATCCATCTGTACAAACGCCACAACTCTGCCGCATCTCCTGGCCACAGCTTCCTTGGACATGTTTCTCCATTTTGAGTCGCTTGGTCCAGATCGGAGAATCTCTATCACCAAACAGACCAATAGCAATACTATGGAGTCGCTTTAGTTCTTCTGTGTAGCTCGGCGAATCTGCAGTAGAGCTGGCGACTGTTACAGCTGGCGTCGTAGCCATTATCACATGCAAATGTTCTGGGAGAGACACTTCAGAATCTTCAGGGCATTCTGGGATTGTTGCAAGGGAGGGGGCTCTGTATACAGACTTTCCATGAAATGAACTTGGTCTTTTGCTCTTGACAAATGCCTGAGCAACTACTTCTCGGCATCGGATAAGCTCTCCATAGTCAATCTATGGTAAAGAAATAACAACAACAAAAATTTTAGGTTCTACTTTTGACAGTTATTAATAAAAATACATAAAAAACATACCACAATCTTGACTACGAGACTGTATACTTCTTAAATTTTTTATTACACCAAACCGGAATGCAACAGGAACTTGAGTGCCACTTTCACATTCTGTTGGTTGCGAAGCAATATTTATGCGATTGCATAAGAACTATATGGTAGTTGTAACTCAAATTGTTGTGCAGAAAGAGTTTATAACAAGTAGTAAACTGCATTTCAATTATCCAATCTACTTAAGACAATACCAAAACTCTCCAAAAACCCATCACATGGAAAAAATGAACCCTGGTTGGAAGAATGTATTGGGCTGAAAGGGCTAAGAATTTTCTTTCTAGGAAAAATTATTCTACCTGAGCAACTTTCTGAATGTTGATGATAATTGCCAACCATGATGACGACAAGCTCTCCAACTCGTCACTCAACAAAGCCAACGACAAAACCGAACCCTGTAATTAAAAATATTCTTTGTTAATACTTTTCAGTATTTAAAAATACTACTTATTTTTTTTCATTTGATAAATAAGTAGTTGGATTTAATGATACAGTTGCAAAATCTTGCAATTACTTTTTTAACAGTTGTTCCAAAATTCGGATAGTTCAGTGTGTCAGGCGCCAACATTAGAAGAAGCTGATACATGTGTAAGAATCTAAGAAAGTCTCAAATTCTACAATTCACCAAAAATTAGAAGACAGTTTGTGTAGCACTTTTGAGGTGTCCTGACAAAAGCTCTTGGCTTCTGTTTAAATTAGTTGAATCAGTGGAAAATCTTTCAAGATATCATCCAGTCTCAAAAATAATTGAAACAATTAAGTTCACAAATACTTGATTGCAACAACTGAGTCATTTAAAAACAAATTAACTCAATGTCAAAGTTTGTTGTTTTAAGCAACTGCCCAGGTATTCTCGGAACTCAAACGTTCCTATTCTCCAGAATGAGTACATGTTCTTAGAAAGCATACAAACAACCGAAAAAAGTTAAAATTTAGAATCCTCATTCCCAATGACAAGAAAAACAGAAAATATTATTTTATGATCTATCCACTGGCAAACACATAAGAAAAAAGTTAAGCCCTACATTCATCAATGCAGGGTGCAAAATGAGGGGTTTCTCTAGCCAGACCATTTTGGTCAACTTAACGAGTCAAGGACAATTTTTAACTGGTCCAAAACAAAATTAACCTGTCTGAATCATATAACAATTTTTTATTATTTTTACAGACACATCCATTTTGTGAGGCAAGAACTATCGCAGCCTACAGAGAGAAATGGAAGCATTCTGTGGAGGCCTTATGTGCAACGAGGCGTCTAGAAAATAGGTGACAGGTGACAGACATATCCATTTACAATTATGGTAATATCAATGCTGTGTTACTCCACAACATTAAAACAACCTGTATGCCATCATGCGATTTGCATCATTGGTTGAGCAGAATCATGGGACTAGTTTAATGAAAGAAACTGCATAGCCACGTGAAGTCACTAACACAAACTGTGATCAATGCGAAAGATGAGTTCCAAAGATGAATAAACACTTAAACATCATTCAATACTAGCTTTTAATTTACGTTCATTCACAATCTTCTCACTACAACATTTCTCAAGTGTCAAAAACCAAGTTTAACAATGAGAGACAAGTGTAAACACAGAGCAACAGTGAGTGAAGGTTCAAGTACCTAAAAATGTTATTGACAGTACTCAAAATTTTAACTGGTCCAGTCAGGTTGGCTATCTTTGAATTTTCAACATTTTAATGAGTCCGACAAAATTTTAACCAGTTATGACCGGCTTTCCTCCCTTAATTTCACACCCTGCAATAATAAATAAAAATGTCTTCAGTTTTAATAACTTTCTGATGTGTTTCATACCTTAAACTGGGTAAACTTGTGCATACAGAGGCAATCCTCTAGCTTGGTTGTCATTGCTTCTAAGTGATGTGCTGGAGCCATGTTGTGCAAAATGTTGGGAAGATGATGAAATACCAGACTATGAAACTGTAAAGAAGCACAACAATTGCTTTTCAATATCAATGGATCTACTCTGGAGTCCCTAATACTCATACATATATACAATTACTATTTTGGAGAAAAAATCCACTCTTTACAGCTTAATTCAAGACAGTCTGTATAATTATCAATTTTTCACATTTTCCACTTGAGCTGTGTTAACCTATGACTTTACAGTAATTCCTAACAAACAAATGACTTTATTTTTCAACTCTCTACAGAGTTTTATCTGTGTGGGTAGCCTGACTCTTGCACAATCCAAGAGACACCTTTTTTGAAACAGTAGCTGACATAAGTTTTTATCGATTTTATTGGACTTTTACACACTGATACCCATCTATGCTATTGTTGTTCAAATTCCAATAATTACAATAATAATAATAATAATAAAAGCAATAATAATTGTTTATATAAAAGCACAACTAGCAGCTGCCATGAAGACTTCACTGCTGATTAAACTGGGTCATTGGACATACCCGAGTGCACTCGGGTTCATTAATATTCAATACTGTTGCTATGTTACTGCGCATGCTTCGTTCAAGCCAACCATCACCAAGCATTAGAAATCGAATCGTAGTGGAGAGAAGAAGTAAAGTGAACTAAGCTAAAAGTTTTTGAGAAATTTTGTTCGGAATAAGAAAAGTTAATTATTAGATTTGGAATCACATTGAAAGTGAAGCAGATCAATTGGCTTCAATTCCTGCTCAAAAAAAGTTTACCAAGAACAACCCTGGCTGGCCGAACTAGATTATTCCAGTTTACTCACTGAAAAACAAATTCTACCTTTCATTGGAGACAGTGATCAGTGAGTTTGATCTAAAAGATTATGTAACAAAGAACAGTTATATAAGTTTATTGAGGAGCTTTTAGAACAACTTCCAGGTGAGCTGGCATGTTGCTTTTCTCAATTGTCGAATTAACTTTTCGCTAGCATTGGTACAGTCTATGATGACGCATTGCCTAGAGAGATCGAGAGATTGCACAATCAAAAAGAAAGAGCCAATCAAAATCACCCTCAATTAGTGCCCACAGTTCTTGTGGTCAGAGGTGTAGACCATCAAACTTTAGCCCAGTTTTAACCGTAGTGAAGTTGTAATTGGCTGAATTATTTGTGGTAACTACATGTTATAAAAAAATTAAACTTATAAAATTCCTAACTATATATTTTAATAAAGACCTTAATACTAATCTAATAATAAAGTTAAATTTACAATTGTTGCTTGTTTGCATAGTGCACTATAAAAATTTTTAAACCTCTTTGTTTTTGTACATGGCAATGAAAACATACACTTATTCCTAAAATTGTATTTTTCATTGTCCCTGCACACAGGCAGCAGGCCTGCGAATTTATGTTTGCCGTCGCTCTCTACAATTTGTTTAACCCTTTAAGCCCCAAGCACAACAAATGTTGTGTTGGTAAATTCTCACAGCTGAGTCCCATACTTTCTGTATAAACAGTTTGGGAGAATTTGGCTTTTCATCCACCAAAGCATACTTGACTTGATCAACTCCCAACTTCTCATTACCAATTATATTACTTTGTTTGAGTTATGTAAGGAGAAATGAGATGTTGATAAACTGTCTGGGGCTGAAAGGGTTTTACATAATACCTCACATCGATAGAAGAGTGGTTTCAAACCTATGGGACCAGAATCCTTAAGACTCTCAAATTCTTAATAAAATTTTCCAATCTATACTATATAAGTTTGGAAAATTTTCTACCCTGTGCCATTATTCCACTCTGTACTATTATTCAGAACTCAAGAGTAAACATTATCTGATAACAAACATAAATAGAACTGCAATTAAAATTATAGATCTTAACATTAACTAATAATAAACACCATAAGTTATTTTGTTTTTTAACTGTATGTAAGGGGACAAAAGTCTCTTAAAAAATTATGATAAATCATTGATTGAATTGATCTCAAAACAACTCAATTTTTATCATTAAACAACCATAATATATTAAGAGTTCTAACGATTTTACAAAACTGACCAGACACTTACCAACTGTAAAAAAGTGAGAGCAGTTGGACTCTGCAGGTCCCACTGCAGCTTAGTCACAATGATTCGCTCCATACGAAGCACATCAGATTCACTACAGCCACATTCACTCACTTTTACAAGTTCTTGCAAGGGTGGAATATTCTGTTTGTAGAATGGCATATAAAGGATTAACTTCTGATGGTAAATAAGAGTTTTTTAAATTTCTATTGACAAACATTTTATTAGATACAACACTGGCAGACTTGTTGATTTGAACAGTATTTATAACATAATTTATGATGTAGATGCATCATTAAATAGTTTAGGACTTTCACAAATAAAGTTAAGGGAGCAAAATCAACTGCAAATCCTACACGACATTTTCTGGACCCAACACTAATGGTGTTTTTTATGACCCTAAGACACTTAAACTGTGCCCTTCAAACAAGTAGAGTCTCACAACAATTCTGAAAAAAAACAAGATGCGTTGGAGAAATCAGATGCAATCATACAAAGGAAAGGTAGTTAAAAGACCTAAAATATTGCATCTTCACCCTGAGTTTCAAGACTAATGAACTTTAAGTTTTTTTTATAATTTAACTTGCTAATTGGATGAGTGACCTAAAATTCTTAATGTTGATCTATTTGTTTCAGTAGTTCAGAAATAAAGAAAACTAGCTATCTGTATCATTGTTATTATAGAATATGGTGTTGGCCTACTCATACCTCATCTTCCTCCAGGAGTTTAATAGACAAAAAATATGAAGTTACTGCAATACATCTCAGATATTTTGCCTTTGCCTAAAAATAAAAAAGAAACAAATTGTAAGGTATGTTTCAATAGCATTTTACCTAGCTTAGTGCTTGCCGTTTGAAGCGAGCAGTCACTCTCGCTCACACAAAATTGACCTGAGGAGAGCGATTAAAAAAAATATTGCTCACCTTTTATCTATGAATCACTCATGTCAGTGAGAAATATAATCTTAGCAATGTGTTGTGATTTGTCTTAAATGCATTGGAAAAATTTAGTGCAAATACTTCCACAATAACAACAAGAACAATCTATCACACATGTTTACTATCTGGTGGATGACTATATTGCAGTTTTGTGAAAGTCAGCATATACTTTTCTACTGTATTTACTGAATACTGTTGACAAATTATAAAAGATGTTTCTGATTTAAAAGTTTTTACTTACGTTCTTTTTTTAAATGTTCTAAATACAGTCAGTTGTCAGTGTGAGTGGAAGTACTTTAAATTTGGATGAAATTTGAAGTAACACTGGTAAAAGGACAGTGGTGCACTGTCCTTGTACGAGTTTTTTTTAAGGCCTTATCACTTGGAAAAGACAGCTCACTTCGATAAGCTTAGGTGAGCTTTTTGTCACTCACCAACGATTTTTAAACGGCAAGCCCTATAGCTTAAAGAAGTGTTACTATTTTTTTCTAAAGTACTTGTACTAATTAACCTAATTCCCATGGGTAAGAATAAGAAGTTAGGTTGAGGTTAGATTTATCAATATACTTAGGGTAAGGGGCCAGTTGATAAAAACAGTTGACCAACCTTTACTCTAACCCTAGCCTAAGGGAGCAGGGGTAGGCAAAATGTTACCCAGAAACTGAGTTTAACCTAAAAAAACAATTTAAGATTCAGGCTGTATATATTCTTTTATTGTAAACTTTAATAGTTTCCAAGTAGATAATTAAAGACAAAAGTTGGTCACTTCCCAACAGTTTCTTCATTCAACAAAATCATTGCTTTTACCTTTTGTTCCACCCAAACGTTTTTAAAACTTTTATCAAATACCCTGATGTCAAGGTTTCTATTAAGCACTTCCAGAGAATGTTGTGTCTTTATGGTTACTATAGTTATTATAATTCCATTCAACACCACACAGAACAAACTGTTGAAGATGAATTAACCTAGTTTTTGAAAACCCTAAAGTATGGACTCTTGTTGGAATATCTTGAAAATTGATCAATGGGACTAAAAGAGTTAAATAGAGAATATTACATGGCTGCGCAGGGACAAAAACTGTATCTTTGTGTGTTGAAAGTATCTCTTACGAGTGAGCAAATAGTAATGTTCAATTTATTTCATAGACACGAATGAAATTCCTTTATAAAACACAACATTTTAAAAAAACCAGCTGGAAGTTCTCTTGTAATTGGTTAATGTTAGTAACCTTGGCAATACTAATATCTTCAAACATGAAAGATAAAAATATTTTCCCTGTGCTTAATGAAGATAGTTTTTTAGTAAAAGGAAAAAATCCTGGTATTTCACCAGTATCTGCATAACAAAATGAAATACTTTCTTTTAGATAAAATTTAAGAACTTTAATTGAATGGCCTGCTTTAAATATGAGTTTGATCAAAAGCAAAGACACCAGCTGTGTTAAAAAGTGTTTTGAGAGCTAAAGATTATTGGTAAAACCAACATAAAATTTTACCATTTTTAGGGTTAAAGTTTAACAAGGTATCTAAAGTTTCGATCAATTAATTATAATTTTGAATGGTTACCTTGACTAAAGAGAGGAATCTATCAAGGATGTTCACTGCCAGAGCAAATGTTTCAGGAAGATACTCAAAGTCTTGATTCAGAAGCCATAGCCATCTAACAACCCTATCCCTCAGCCCTGGAACAATGTCACTCTCCTGTTGAAAATGATTTTTACATGGATCAAAACTATACAGTAAAAAATAAACTTTTTGCTACTGTTGAAACAATATTTAGCAAAATAATTCATTAAGTAACTGTTTTATGGGAAAATAAAACAAGTTACTGCTTGTTATATCAATTTATAAAAATTCTTTTCTTTCATATTATTCTTTGACTTTAGTTCTTGTATAAGATACAATCAGCGAATAAATATTACCAAAAAACTCATGTCAAGTAATATTTCTTGCAATCTTCAAATACCTTTTCCAAAGAAATTTTAAATTTCTCTCTCCTTTGAATGAATTCTTGGCAACAATTTTTAAATCTAATAACAACGAACTTGCAGCATCAAGTATGAATTATAAACACCGAACAAAGGGTCGGCAAACCCTTTCAAAAAGTCAAGCCTTTGTTTCATCTCATACAAAATGCTTGTCACACAAATAAACATTGAAAAAATATCATAAAAAATTGTCTATTATTTGGGTGGAAAGTCAGGAATAAAGCTTTTAATCATGTTTGATAACAGACTATATTTTCGAAGGAAAAAGACAGCAGGGGTACATTTCTAATAAGGATCATGCAATGGCCACATGTCAACGAGCTGCACGAGGGCAATAGAAAACAATAACTGAACACGCGCCGAGTGTTGACATATTGCACAAAGTTTATCATTTCCGACATGGTTCAAAAATAGCAGGAGAATGTAACTAAAAACTTGTTTTGCAGTTCAGGTTCGTACAACAACAAGTAATCGTGTAATGGTTTTACAGTCCCTTCCTATGGGACGAAACATTTTTGATATCTTTCGTAAAGACCCAAGCAGCAGTATTGGGATACCGCCAAGGATTTTGATGATAGGGGCTTGTACACAAAGACTTTTTGTTTTACGAGGGAAAATTTTAAAGACGGGATGTCTGACAGTAATGCACTTAGCTGGAGGCCTTTTGTGTCCAACCTGCTATGCCAGGTGGTATTACTAGTGATCTATTTACAAACTCCAAGGTAAAACATAAGCCTTTTTCTCGCCTGTCAAACGAGAACAAGGCCGGCGGACGCAGTGCCTAATTAACACGGAAAATAAAAAAAAAACATATGTCCTAAGCTTTTAATGACGACATTTAAGTTTTTCTTTCGCAACCCCTTAATTTTGTGGTAGAATAATTCTCGTAATGTCCATAATCCCACTGAAAATTTCACTTCGCCGAGCCAACTGATCTGATAGCTCAGGAATCAATTTTAAAAAACATTGCCAAAACGCGCACTCAAATTTTAAAGCTATCTCTCATAAAACTGAAAAAAGAATTCAATGAAAGGAACTACGTATTCGACTAACGTTTTGAAAGAAGAAACAAAGCTATAAATAACGATAAAATATCAAACCAATATTTCTGCCAAGTAATTTACATGAACGTCATATGAGCGGTGAAACAAAATATTCAAACAAAAATTTGAACTTACGATCAGCGAGCAACATCACGACTTGTGAAATCTAATGACTACAGGATAGCACTTACTTAAAGAATTAGAAACAAAAGTTACCTGGTTTAGCAGAGTGCTGTACAGTCTTGTTGTCAAATCATTTTCTTGCTGAAGTGTCTCTTCCAAAACATTTGCGAGCCTTCTAATGTCCAGTTTTCGAACAAAACTCATAGCTATCCCTTTTCATGACCTCTTTGGTTATTTTCGGGATAAGTTTTCCCGGCACCTTAAACAAGAAAGGAATACATGAGGTAAAGGAAACGTAGTGTAAAGGAAAATGCAAGGAACTAACGTTCAACCCAATTTCATATGAATTCAGTCAGCTGCTGCAACAAATTTATGCATGAATTCGCAACCACCAGAGAAACAAAAATTGTTAAAACACAAATTCTATTGTCACAGAAGTAACATCTGACGTTTCTTGACCAACAACCTACCTTCTATAGGTCAATTAAGGATAAGTTAGAAAGACTTGAGTTGAAATAAAATGGCGGAGGTGAAAAAGAAAATGTTTTATTTCCCTAAACGACAAAACAATGAAGGCACCCTGCCGAATCTGGAGATTGACCAATCAGAGAAGCCGAAAAATCACATGATAACCTTCCTGACCTTCCTAGTCCTGGCCCATATATCAACACTATGATCACAGCTACCGAAGATTGAAAAATCGTTCTTTTATTTTACTACCAAAACTCTGTTCATCTGTAAATCTTATTGTGGTTTCTGCCGATTCAACTTTGCTGATACCTTCAGAGTTATACAAACAGAACCCTATGAACGCAAAACTGAAGTTCATTGTTATAAATAGAGATAACTTAAAGTGGGAAGAGGAAAAATGCAAATCTTTTGAATGACGTTTATTGTTGCGTGCTTTTGATGGCTCTCCTCGGAGCCTGGACTACGCCTTAACCGCAGACGTTTTCGGCTCAGCCAATCAGCTTGTAGATTATATACTATGGACCAATCACAAGCGAGAAAAAATTCAATATTATTTTGGCGCTCAAAATTTTGCTAAAACTTTGCGTAGCTGTTGTGTTTACATCAAAACGGTTTCGAACGTAACAAAACAAAGAATGCAGAGTTAGCTGCCTCCAAAAAATTTCGACTTTCCATTATGGAAGCATAAATAAGTTTTATCTCACAAAGAGCATGAAGAAAGAGTTGAGTGGAACAAGAACAACCACAGCGGAGAAGTTGAGCGTTTGTAACTCGGGGAAAGTCGCGAAAGGTAAGTTGAATATGCTTGTAATCGCTGCAGAGTATAAAAGAAATCTCTCTTAATGATAATTTTCTGACCAAGAAAATTGTCTTCGGCTCAGAATGTCAGAAAATGTTGTTTTATGTTCCGTTTTCTTTACCATATATTAAATATGACTGTAGAAACTTTGTCTGGGGCGCGGAGAATTTGACAACTAAAGATGGCGTCAGATCCTTTATTGAACTGCAGAGAATGAAGTCAAGCTCTATTTATTCCTTGTTTTGTTTATAAGGAGAGAATCAGCTGTTGCAGCTAGCTTGAAAGATGAAAGTGAACTGAAGAGGCGGATAGTTCTTAAAACGTTTGGAACTCTGGAAAATGAGGGGTTGTTTCGAGTGAATTTTTTTTGCGCGCAAAGCGAAGATACAAACCGTCGTACAAGGATTTATACTGCAAAGGACTCGATTGCCAGTTGTTTTAGTTTGGCTTGTACATTGCTTGCAGTTCGTCGAACATCAAACCCCATGTCATGTCAGGCTTGTTGGTTTGTCTAGTACAAAATTTTTCATAATTTGTGCTTTTCTTGAATGCGACTCGCACAAAAAAAAAATCGTGATCTGCACAACACTGCTAATGTTTTTTAATTTATTAGATGTATTTCTTTTACACGAAACCGCCATAACCCGTCAGTTTCGTCGAATTGTTGGATAAAAACTCAAATGCTTTGGGTTCATCCAAAGTTCGTGGTTAAAACCTATTTTTGTTTAATATAGTTCGAAACAAAGAAATTCGGGTTCTTGTACTGATAGCATAAGTTTGACAGCTGCGGTCGTTTTCGATTGTTTTTGGGATTGTTGTCGTATAGTCAGTCCCTCGGGCATAGTAATTTCGTCACACGAAGTTCCATCTTTAACCCTATATAACCATTAGCAGAAAATTAATTATTATCATTTATTGTATTTACTGAATTTAAAGCACTAGTCTAGTAAAACTCTTGCAAACTTTTCCTTCCCGAACAATATATCGCAATTTTGGGATTTTCCCTTTGTCATTTCCTGTTTCGCTGACAATACAATTTCACTTTCAAATCTTGCTATGGTAAACGAATTTCAGTTATGGATTTTAGCTGCATTGGTTTGCTTCTCCGCTGAAAGCTTTCTACAATACTACAGGTAATCTCTTCGTATCGATTTATATTAAGCACAAGTTCTTAAACGAAAACAATCAAGTTTTGGAGAATGAATTTATTGTTTACATCCTTGTCACAGATGAAGGTAACAGGATTGAATGCTGATCGCTTGCGCAGAGCGTTGAAAGATGGATTGAAGAAAGAGGATAAATGCCAAGCAAATCTCAAATGTCTAAGCGTCAAGAAGGTAGAATAGAGTTGGAGTTTAAATTTGTATATAAATTCGTTTTTGTCCAGACGTTTCTGTCCAGAATATCCGCAGAAAACGAAAACTAAAGAACATGTATCAAATTGCGTTTATCGGATCCCTTAGTTTTGTACTTTGCCTTGACCTCTGTGTATCGACGACACATATGGATCCGAGAATAAAAATTCCAGTTGTGTTAATTAAACTTTTAAGGAAATTAAAACTGGCCCGAGAGTACTTACCGGATTTTGGTTGATATCTTATAAAGAAATATAGATTAATTTTCAGCTAATTTCGAGAACACAAATTTCTTTGAAGTTTGTGTTGTTGACATTCCATTGTTAGTGATAAAAGTATTTGATATTTTAAGATCCCCTTAAAGATGACCTTTCAAGGTCACGATTATCAGACAAGGTAGCAGCTATACGGCGCTGTCATTTTTTATATCGCCTATGGTGAAAAATATTTTCCAAACCGAATTGACATTAAGTATGTTGATGCAGCAGCAGCCTTGATTATATATTGTGTTCGGTTATGGGCACTTTAGTCGCTTTTGAACCGATAAATGACACTTCAAACTTTAATGGGCTCTCAATTTGACCATTTTTGTATCTTTTTTGTTTTAGAACTAGTACTATACCCCAATTTCTTCAAAACATAACATTTTTGGGGAAAAAAATTCTTTTTTGGTCAGCATTATGAAATATTTTTCGTTAACTAACTTTCTTTGCGATTTGAATACTATGCGACTACCAAATTTTTCTTAGTTTTCAAAGCATTTATATGTTTCTGGTGTTTTAAAGAAACAAATGCGGCTAATTAAGTCAAAAACATTAATAATACATGATGTGAGTTACTATATTCAAGCTAAGTTGACACTACGAGGAATTATTACGCTCGGTTTGTTTATAAATAACTTCACTCGAGTATTTTTAAGCATTTTAATATTGCGTCTTTAAGAGTAAAACTTTCTGTTTAGTGCCAATATTATCTGAAACTTTAAGCTGTATTATAGTTATTTCAAAAGTTTTGGTTTTCAAAATTGCCATTTAATTGCAATGAAATAGGAGTAATTGTCAAACTATACGTAAGGCAGCTACTTTGACATAAATTACATTTAATAATTTCAATAATTACGTTTTTATTTTATTCACACAAATAAGTCTTCCAGAGAAAATTAAAAAATGTATGTATTTCAAATGATTTACTGCCATATTTATAAAGTCTATATATAAAGATTAATTTATATAAAAACTATTAACGTCTATGAATTCAGAAATTAAATAACCAAAGAAAATTTCTGCATCTAGGTAATGCCTTTTGATAGAAAAAAGATTAGAATGTAAGTTTTGACTGAGCAAGGCGGGGACTGGTAACCTACATGAAGCAGCAGTAAGTTGTGTGGATTTTGTTTAAAAAATTTTATTTCAGACAATTTCAAGGGAATAATTCTTTGATTTAAGTTATAACAATATGACTATTGTAGCCAGGATCCATACTATTTTGAGATAATAAAATAGTCCTGCTATGGAGCACTGATAAGTCGGCAGTTTTCATTGTCAAAGAAGATTATGTTTAAAAACATTCAATCACTTTTTTGCAGGTTTCTGATGAAATTAGTTTCTCACACCGTGACAAAAGTGTCGCACTTCTACTCCACATCAACCGACATTGCAACTTCCACCCAGAAGTGTTTGCTTTGGCTGTTAACCTCCTGGACCGCTTTCTGTCAATTATGAAGGTAAGCAACCTATCAAACCATCAGTTCAAAGTTAATACAAATTCTTGAAAATGAAGCTTGGTTCCCAGAAACAAGCCTCACCATTTATTTTAGTTGTAGATTAATACAAACTCTTGAAAATGAAGTTCTGTTCCAAGAAGTAAAATAATAACAAACACTTTTTAACTTTGTTTTCAGGCTCGCCCGAAGTACCTTCCTTGCATCTCTGTCAGCTGTCTTTTCTTAGCAGTTAAGATGATTGAGGAAGATGAGGTAAGATTTTTGTCAGTTTTAAGTAGGATACAATGTTTGTGTGTATATAGGATTGGAAGATTTGTAAGATTTTTGTATAATTTTACCAACCCTTTATGTACCAGAACAGCAAAAAAAGTGCTTGAATAAAAAAGACAGCCCATCTATGAAAAGTTTGATCACATAGTTGGCCCACTGTAAAATTTGATGAGATGGCAGCTTTTTGTAAGATAGATAGTTAACCCATCAA
>JAOBRD020594153.1:0-15858 GCA_027575215.2 Hydrozoanthus sils
AAATCCCCTACCTTTCCAACTGCGCCACATCTTCTTAAACGATAAATAGATAGAAAGAAGGGGCATCAGATTTCTTTAAATGAAATAGCCTTGAGTAAGACCGGTGACCCCTTTTTCCTTCCCCATTTTCTCTTCCACTAAATTCTTAACTAATAGACAGCACAGGTAGCACGATGACTGAGTGCCATTTAGGAGAAAATCCTGCTTTTCCGAACAATTTTTCAGGAAATAGCTTGCTAAGAGTATATGAACCAACCGGACTTAAATTCTCAATTTCCAAGTTCCAGTCCCTGTGGGGACGAAAGTAGAAACTGTCAACGGATTCTGCACAGCTTCGAACTTTCTCGAGATGAAATTAAAACAATAAATTTAAACTAGACAAAAACTGTGCCTTTCCCCGTTCTCGTGACAAAAATGTTTGGAAAAATACTTAAAAGAATCTTTCAAATCTTTTAAGCTGCCTTCGTACGTTTTGACATTGAACAACAATATCTTCTGTGTACCAAACACTTTGCTATTATAATTAAGTTAACTGTATTTACGAAGAGACAAACTAGAAGAGTTAACATACTTTTTAACAAATATTTCAAATAACGAATATTTGTTAAACTGAAAATATGTTAAGTCTTCTCGTATATCTCTTCGTAATATAAACTATATGTCTGTGTCGGCATTTTCAATTTTAAAACTGTATTTAATTATAACGACTCATGCAGCTGTATCTCCCACAGGATTGGTTTCTTTCTTTTTGTCATCTCCTCCTTTTCCGACACTAATGCTTGCGCAACTCTGCATTCGATGGCATTCTTCATATCTCCATGCAGAGTTTTCCAAACACCTTGAACCGTTACAATACAAACAATAGACTGATTTAAACGAAACATACAAATAAACACAATAGATGACAAAATATTACTTCAAAGGTCGTTGCACCTTCCTACAGCATGTTAAACGCCATTTCCTCCCGTACATTTTCCAATTGGCGAGAGGTAGAGTTTTAGGACGGTAGCGTTCCCCGGTTTGGTTCGCCACGACACAAACTATGCAGAGCCAGAGCTTTAAACTAGTCGCGTTTGAGTGCGATCCTCGACACTGGTTGAGTCAAGTCCATTGCCCCTAACTGTTTCTAACTGCGCTTTCTTGTTCATTATTGCATTTTTCTAGACATTACTGTTTAGTATTGTGTTTGGTATTTTGGAAGACGGAAGCGATATGTTGCCATACTCATGGTTTTGCTGAGACAGAAAATTATCGAATAGATATTTCTATTGTTGTCCCACGCAGTCTCTCCTGTGACACGTACCGAATTTTTGCATGCATATCCAATTATTGAGTCACCAAACAACACTTTTCATTCAGTTCATTGCTTTCATTGCACATGTCTGCGTCTGATCTGTATGAGCGTACCAAGCCAGAGTAATTTTTTCTTGTGGCGCAAAGCACTGATTTTTGTAAAGTGGCCCGCAGTGCATGGCCGACCTCCAAAGTGGCCAATCGCAGCTTTCGAACTTACTCAGCAACAAAGTGAGTTTCTTGAAAGAGCATTAATCGTGTGTGTACTGAAGCAAGCTGATGATCAACTTCGGGGATTCACGGCCAGGGGACTGGAGCCGATAATATGGCTAAATTAAACTGTAGCAAATAGTAACTGAGAAAAAACCGGTAAAAACTTTAACTGATTTTTTAGGTCTAATAACTTTTCAAAAGAGTTTCTACACTAAAAATTTAATTTTCTTACAAGCTTCCAGATAATCACCCGCATTTTAAAATCACTTGCTCCTGATGCCCACGATTTCGCCGGGACAGAAAATCCGTGTTTTCCCTGAATATATTCATCTTTCTCTTTGTGTCCTATTGTCTATCTTTATTTATTCCGATCAACGGCATTTTTTGCTACAAACATATTCGTAAAACAAGTTAAGACAAAATGTAACTAACTAAGCACCAAAGTGTTAGCTTCTACTGTTATGATGCAAAGCTAGATGAACTCGGTCTTTAGAGTTCTTTGTGAAATGTATATACGAATCAAATTTTCTTTTGCGCATATGTTTCTACAATCTAGTAATTATGAACTAAATGAAGCGGACCATCAGGAATAATGACAACTTCTTTTCCTTTAACAAGGTCCTGAACAGGCTTTATAATAATTTGAAACAATTCTTGTAACTCACAGATTTTTGGGTCTTCTGTGTCTTCCAGAAAAGGGTTTCGGAAGGAGCTGACTGCATACGGGGTATTTGTTGCCAATCCATCAAATTTCGATTCTTCGGTTGATTCTACATCACTTGTTGCGATCGAAGAGCACATTTCCAGAATCATTTTCTCGTGATGCTGTCCAGTTTCTGCTTCAAAGGATAGAGAACGATCCTCACATTCTCTAGAAAAAAATGAACTGCGAAATTTGTATATCAGTGACTTTACATGTGTAGTTGCAGGAATGAAGGCTTCATTTGATGCTTGGACCTCATCTTGCCTTTGAAAGAAACACTTCTTAAAGCGTATACAACCACTGACCTGAATAATCCAGGCATAAATACAGTCGGTGCTTAATGATAGATACAAAACAGTACTTTGCAGCTTTCGGCATATAGCAATCAGATCAGACATGCAGTTTCTGGTATTCTCACAATTAAGAGAATACTTCAAACGCATGAGATGGTTTAGAGCTTTTGCTCGGCTTTCTTCGGAAAAGATCAATGCTTCCTCTAACTGGTGTAGCTCAATAAAGGAGTCAACCAATAACTGGTAACAGTGAAAGAATGTTTCTCCAACCGATATTCTCATTTTGTCCTCCGGAGGTGAGTTCTGGAAGATCTCTTCAAAATGATGCAAGCCTTTTTTTAGTGCATTTACTGCCTTATCAAATTGCTGAAGATCATAAAAATAACGACCCAACGCGTAACAGGTAGTGCCGCCCTGCTTTCTGTTTCCGGTCTGTTCTACCATCTGCAAGGAAGATTCATAAGAACTCAAAGCTTCATCATACTGTCCGAGTGACTTACAACAGATACCAAGATTACCGTAGGCCATTCCTAACCCTTTTTTGTTTCCAATCTTCTTTGAAATGTTAAGATGCAATTCATAACACCTTTTGGCCTCACCATGTAGTCCGAGTGACTGATAACAGTTACCAAGATTATTATAGGCACTTCCTTCCACTGCTTTGACTCCAATCTGCTTTGCAATATTCAGACCCATTTCATAATGTTTTTTGGCCTCATCATACTTTCCGACTGCATAATAACAGCTACCAAGATTACCATAGGCACTTCCTTCCGCTGCTTTGGCTCCAATCTGCTTTGCAATTTTCAGATGCATTTCATGATGCTTTTTGGCCTTATCGTACTGTCCAAGGGCATGATAACAGTTACCAAGATTGCCATTAGCCCTTCCTTCCGCTGCTTTGTCTCCGATCAGCTTTGCAATATTCAGACACATTTCATGATGCTTTTTGGCCTCATCGTACTTTCCAACTGCATAGTAACAGTTACCAAGATTACCATTAGCCCTTCCTTCCCCTGCTTTGTCTCCAATTTGCTTTACAATATTTAGATCCATTTCATGATGCCTTTTGGCCTCATCTAATTTTCCGAGTGCTTGATAACAGTTACCAAGATTACAGTAACTAATTCCTTCCCCTTCTTTGTCTCCGATCTGCTTTGCAATATTCCGATGCATTTCATGATGCTTTTTGGCCTCATCGTACTTTCCAACTGCATAATAACAGCTACCAAGATTACCATAGGCACTTCCTTCCCCTGCATTGTCTCCATTCTGCTTTGCAATATTCAGTTGCATTTCATGAAACTTTTTGGCCTCATCGTACTGTCCGAGTGCATGATAACAGTTACCAAGATTACCATTAGCCCTTCCTTCCTCTGCTTTGTCTCCAATCAGCTTTGCACTATTCAGACACATTTCATGGTGCTTTTTGGCCTCATCGTACTTTCCGAGTGCATAACAACAGCTACCAATGTTACCATAGGCACTTCCTTCCCCTGCATTGTCTCCATTCTGCTTTGCAATATTCAGTTGCATTTCATAATGCTTTTTGGCCTCATCGTACTTTCCGAGTACATGATAACAGTTACCAATATTCTTACAGGCATTTTCTTCCCCTGCTTTGTTTCCAATCTGCTTTGCAATATTCAGACACATTTCATAATGCTTTTTGGCCTCATCGTACTTTCCCAGTAACTGATAACAGCTACCAAGATTACCATAGGCTCTTCCTTCCCCTGCTTTGTCTCTAACCTGCTTTGCAATTTTCAAATGCATTTCATGATGCTTTTTGGCCTCATCGTATTATCCGAGTGCATGATAACAGTTACCAAGATTACCATTGGCTCTTCCTTCCTCTGCTTTGTCTCCAATCAACTTTGCAATATTCAGACATATTTCATGATGGCTTTTCGCCTCATCGTCATTTCTGAGTTCATAATAACAGCTACCAATATTATTATAGGCAATTCCTTCCCCTGCTTTGTCTCCAATCTGCTTTGCAATATTCAGTTGCATTTCATAATGCTTTTTGGCCTCATCATACTTTCCGAGAACATGATAACAGTTACCAAGATTATTACAGGCACTTTCTTCACCTGCTTTGTCTCCAATCTGCTTTGCAATACTCAGTTGCATTTCATAATGCTTTTTGGCCTCATCATACTTTTCGACTGCATGATAACAGTTACCAAGATTCTTACAGGCACTTTCTTCCCCTGCTTTGTCTCCAATCTGTTTTGCAATATTCAGACGCATTTCATAATGCTTTTTTGCCTCATCGTACTTTCCGAGTAACTGATAACAGCTACCAAGGTTACCATAGGCACTTCCTTCCCCTGCTTTGTCTCCAACCTGCTTTGAAATATTCAAATGCATTTCATGATGCTTTTTGGCCTCATCGTACTGTCCGAGTGCATGATAACAGTTACCAAGATTATCACTAGCCCTTCCTTCCTCTTCTTTGTCTCCAATCTGCTTTGCAATATTCAAACACATTTCATGATGCTTTTTGGCCTCATCGTACTTTCCGAGTGTATAATATTAGCTACCAAGATTATTATAGGCATTTCCTTCCCCTGCTTTGTCTCCAATCTGCTTTGCAATATTCAGTTGCTTTTCATAATGCTTTTTGGCCTTGTCGTACTGTCCGAGTACATGATAACAGTTACCAAGATTATTACAGGCACTTCCTTCCCCTGCTATGTCTCCAACCTGCTTTGAAATATTCAAATGCATTTCATAATGCTTTTTAGCCTCATCATACTTTCCGAGAACATGATAACAGTTACCAAGATTATTACA
This sequence comes from Hydrozoanthus sils, assembly GCA_027575215.2. Taxonomy (NCBI): domain Eukaryota; kingdom Metazoa; phylum Cnidaria; class Anthozoa; order Zoantharia; family Hydrozoanthidae; genus Hydrozoanthus; species Hydrozoanthus sils. The sequence goes on from JAOBRD020594153.1 coordinate 5,305, forward strand.
GGCACTTCCTTCCCCTGCTTTGTCTCCGATCTGCTTTGCAATATTAAGACGCATTTCATGATGCTTTTTGGCCTCATCGTACTGTCCGAGTGCATAACAACAGCTACCAAGATTATTATAGGCAATTCCTTCCCCTGCTTTGTCCCGAATCTGCTTTGCAATATTCAGTTGCTTTTCATAATGCTTTTTGGCCTCGTCGTACTGTCCGAGTACATGATAACAGTTACCAAGATTATTACAGGCACTTCCTTCCCCTGCTATGTCTCCAATCTGCTTTGCAATATTCAGACGCATTTCATGAAACTTTTTGGCCTCATCGTACTTTCCGAGGGCATAACAACAGCTACCAAGATTATTATAGGCAATTCCTTCCACTGCTTTGTCTTCAGTCTGTTTTGCAATATTCAGTTGCATTTCATAATGCTTTTTGGCCTCATCGTACTTTCCGAGTACATGATAACAGTTACCAAGATTATTACAGGCACTTTCTTCCCCTGCTTTGTCTCCATTCTGCTTTGCAATATTCAGACGCATTTCGTGATGCTTTTTGGCCTCATCATACTTTCCGAGTAATTGATAACAGCTACCAATACTACCATAGGCACTTCCTTCCCAAGCTTTGTCTCCAACCTCCTTTGCAATTTTCAAATGCATTTCATGATGCGCTTTGCCTCATCGTACTTTCCGAGTAACTGATAACAGCTACCAAGATTATCATAGGCTCTTCCTTCCCCTGCTTTGTCTCCAACCTGCTTTGCAATTTTCAAATGCATTTCATGATGCTTTTTGGCCTCATCGTACTGTCCGAGTGCATGATAACAGTTACCAAGATTACCATTAGCCCTTCCTTCCTCTTCTTTGTTTCCAATCAGCTTTGCAATATTTAGACACATTTCTTGATGCTTTATGGCCTCATCGTACTTTCCGAGTGCATAATAACAGCTACCAAGATTATTATAGGCATTTCCTTCCCCTGCATTGTCTCCAATCTGCTTTGCAATATTCAGTTGCATTTCATACTGCTTTTTGGCCTCATCGTACTTCCCGAGTACATGATAACAGTTACCAAGATTGTTACAGGCACTCTCTTCCCCTGCTTTGTCTCCAATCTGCATTGCAATATTCCGATTCATTTCATGATGTCTTATGGCCTCATGATACTGTCCGAGTGCATGATAACAGCTACCAAGGTTGCAATGGGTTTTTCCTTCCCCTGCTTTGTCTCCAATCTGCTTCGCAGTATTCAGACGCATTTCATGATATTTTTTTGCCTCATCATACTGTCCGAGTGCATGATAACAGATACCAGTACGCTCAAGAATAATGCCTTTTAAAACTGTTGGTCTCGTATTCTCCATTTTGGTTAAAAGAAGGCAATAGATTCTAAGAGCTTTGTTAATTTTTGAGTGCTCCAAATACTCATCAGCAAGTACTGCTTGTGCAATAATCCATGTTTCATCGTCTGAAATATTTGCCGCCATTTGGATTCCCTGTACGTGTTTCTGAGCTCTCCCTTTTTAAGTTCAAACTTCCAGACTCCGCTAAAACAAAAAAAAATAAAGCAACTAAGTAATAGTAGAAAACATTTGGACATTTAGGAACAAGCCTTGTAAGCACCGTAAATTTTCGGTAATAAAACCTGGTGCTTGTTATTGGTCAAAGGGGCTTTCTGCCAATTCTTTCTTCGGGCGGCTTATATTAGTGGGGAGGGGAGTGGTGGGGGAAGCGGTGCTTTTATAGGGACAAAAACGGTGTATTTTGTTTAACCAAATGTGTTTGATGAGATTTTCTGCACACAACATAGCTTGTCTTTATTATTAATTTGTGGTCTGCTCTATGAACATAAACTACCCGTCACAAACGGTAGATTTGTAAAAAATAAACGACAACTTTGACTTTTCTTTGCAGCAAGTTTTGGCAGCGACTTCTCCCCTGTCAATGTTTTATTGAACTTGATTGGTGATGTTGATCTGTATATAGGAAGAACAGTAACAATTGTGATTGACACTACAACCTATTTTACAGAGAATGCTAAAATTATTATGCTAAAAAACGCAGAAATAATGGACCCTTGTTCATCATATTGCGTCTCTCAGTGTATTGTTCATCAAATTCCGAGACTATGATGTAAAACTGCGGTTTTGGTCTTTTTAATTCGCCAACATAACGTTCTCCGCATGAGCAATTGCCAGATAGAATTACCTTGCCAGGTGTTCATTCTTATCTTTTGATTTAAAACCTAACTAATTTTTCTAGTGTGCCAGATAATTTTGAAAATAAAACGGGTATTTATTTAGTTATTTGGCGTAGCACTTAATGATACTGGCTTCGTGTAGATCTTGCACTAAGATAGTCAAATTCTAGTTTTCTTTCGGTTTTCGAAAGCTTTGAAAATACATTTTCTATCTTTCCTGTCTCTTTCCTTTCCTTTTTTGCTTTGTTTTGTTTGTTTGGTTTTTTTTTTGCATGTTTCTTTTCTTTTACTTTCTCTTTGCCTGTCTTTCCTTCTTTTTTTCTTTCTTTCTTTTTTCTTTCTTTCTTTCTTCATTTCTTTCTTCCTTTCTTTCTTCCTTTCTTTCTTCCTTTCTTTCTCCCTTTCTTTCTTTTTTCTTTCTTACTTTCTTTCTTACTTTCTTCCTTTCTTTCTTTCTTTCTTTCATTTTTTCTTTCTCTCTTTCTCTCTCTCTCTTTTTCTTTCTTTCTTTCTTTCTTTCTTTCATTCTTTCCTTCTTTCTATCTTTCTTTCTCTCTCTCTTTCTTTCTTACTTTGTCTCTCTCTTTCTTTCTTACTTTCTTTCTTCGTCGACGAAACACTTCTTGAAAGAAGCAATTGAGGGATTTTTCATTTTGCTGGCATGAAAAGGAGGCTGTAATAAGAATCACGATTTGTTCGACGTTCGGTTGGAAACAATCCCTTGTCCATTATCAGCGCTTTGTGTTGTGAACATGAAAACGAAGCTACCATCCAAATAATTTTATATATAACATTTGTACGCTTGTTAGGATCGGGCATTATTTCAAATTTTAAAAACGCATGTACTCACTCTACAGCTATAATCACTTTCTTATAGATTTTATACTTTCTCATGGTAGAAAATGATCTTGACAAAGAAAAAAAGTGTCCAAAAAAAATGTCTGCCATTTTCTACAATAAACAAATGAAAAATTTCAAAACTGAACGAAGAGTCAAAACTGTTCAAAAGTTTCTTCGAATTGGTTTAAAGTGCCAATGAAACATGAAATTTTATTGGCTCAGTGGATAGACCTTGCTAAATGAACAGGAGAGGTGAAAAAACTGTCAAATTATTAACGTTTAAATGTTTTCAACTGATGACCTCACAAATGTGACAGGCGAGTTTACATATTTTTCAATCTGCTGCCAATCCATAACCTTTGGATGAATTTAAACCAAACTTGGGCAGCTGCTGTGTCTCGAGGTTTTCTTCAGAATAGTAGCGATTTCACATCGTCGGCTCCAGACGCCATTCCTTGAAAACTTAAAGATAACTTCGTTCTTTGTAATCTGTTTTCAATCATCTTAAGACATAAGCCAAAAACAACATTTAGCAATGAAGCCAGACTTTTTTTCCCTACTGAAGGACCAGTCAAAACTTGTTCAAAAGTTTCTTTGTACTGATTTAAATTTATAGTTCGTTCCAATTGAATTTGTTGTTGACAAACCTCTGGGAACTTTCCCTTTTACAGCAGGACTCCTTCCTGTTTTGCATTGTCAACAGAAATTAAAAAACGTAGTAGACGCAATAATCTTTAAAAAAGTTTCAGCATTTGAATTTCTTCTAGCCAAGTATTAAATTTTCATTTCTGAAAGAAATGCGTACGAAAAAAGAGGGATTAGTCTTTGCTGAACGCGCAGGAAAATATTTTGTAAAAGAGCGAGTTGTGCAAAACTATCTTATATTCACACCTGAACAACCTCACTGATCAACATAACATAAACACGAGTACTAACCTGGACTCTTCTAGAAATATAATTCAAACAAAGTTTCATTTGTGAAGAAACTACAAACCAAAAAAGAGCGACTGGTCTGTGCTGAACGCGCATGAAGCATTTTGATAAAAAAAAAAAGCTAGTTGTGCATTTTGATAGTCAAAACTATTTCGTATTCACACACAACCTCTGTGATCAACATAGAATAAACACGAGTAACTGGACCCTTCTAGAAATAAAACTGGGCTGCAATTAATGTTAAACTAGCTTACGGAAATCTGTGAGCATAGCAATATCTTCACACTTTTTGAATTATCTACGTCATGAGCCTGACTCAGATGTAATTGCTGCCTGTTGTGTTTTCCTTATATACCCTACTATCATAATATTCTTTATATTAGGGTAAATTAATGTTGTATGCATATAGTTTTATAAAGAGTCATAAATTGGAAACCTTTTCTTCTTTCCGTAAATTATTATCTAGAGACACTTCCCTTCAAAATCTCAAACTCCAAATATTTAGGCTCATCGATGAGCTAGACTTAACTTCGTTCTGTGTAATCTATTTTCAATCGCATGAAAACGAGGATATTTAATTAAACAAAAACAGCCAAAAATTTAAATATTTTGATTTTGAACTAAAAGTGCTTACAACAGACTTACTTCTACAGTATTCCTTGAAAACAACATTTAGCTATGAAGGCAGAATTTATTTTCCTGCTGAACGACCAGTCTAAACTTCTTCAAAAGCCTCTTTGTACTCATTTAAATTTATAGTTCATTCCAGTTCAATTTATGGTTCACAAACCCCTGGGATTTTTCCCTTTCACAGCAGGTTTCCTTCCTGCTTTGCATTGTTATCAGAAATTACTGAATGTAACAGGCGCAATAATCTTTAAAAAAAAGTACCAATGATCCAATTTTTCGCTGCCTAAATAAATAATTTTCATTTCTGAAAGAACTACGTACGAAAAAAGAGGGAATGATCTGTGCTGAACGCGCAGAAAGCATTTAAATAAAAAAACTGAAGCGAGTTGTGCATTTTAATAGTCAAAACTATTTTCTGTTCACACCTGAACAACCTCGGTGATCAACATAAATAAACATGAGTAACCTCAGCCCTTCTAGAAATATAATGCTGCAATGTTAATTAAACTAGCTTATAGAAATCAGTGAGCGTATGCAATATCTTCACACTTTCTGAATTATATACCTCGTAAATCTCACTCAGATGTAATTGCTGTCGTGTTTTCCATATCATCTAGAGGCATTTCTCTTTAAAATATCAAAGTCTTAGCAGTGAGCTTCGAACATTGTATGGGTTTCATTCTGGCGTCGTTTCCTTGGTTACGTCTGTATATCGAGGTTTTATTGGACCTAGCTATGTTTTTATGAAGTATCAAGTTTAGCGTAAGAATCAAAAGTATGTAATTGTGGACACACGTTGATGCAACTTTTCTGTTTTGCAACGTTACTGACATAGCACTAGGTAACTTTATGTTTTGCGTTGTTAACAGAAATTAATTGACGTGATTGGCGCAATAATCTTTAAAAAAAGGTCCAATGATCCAGTTTCCTCTGGCTAAATACCTTAGTTTCATTTCTGAACGAACTACGTACGAAAAAAAGAAGAGGACCTGGTCTGTACTGAACGAGCAGGAAGCATTTTAATAAAAATAAGCGAGTTGTGCATTTTAATAGTCAAACCTATTTTCCATTCATACCTGAACAACCTCGGTGATCAACATAAGATAAAAATGTGTAACCTGGACTCTTCTAGGAATATAATGCTGTTCACAATGTTAAGCAAGCTTACACAAGCTTACACACTGTGAGCATATGCAATATCTTTACACTTTCTGAATTATCTACGTCATACTGAAATCTCACACAGATGTAATTGCTGTCATGTTTTCCATATACCACTATTATCATAATGTTCTTTGTGGTGGAGTTGAATTTCAGTTGTAGGTATAGAGTTTTATAAAGAGTCATAAATTGGAGACCTTTTCTTCTTTTCGTAAATATTTATCCAGAGATATTTCCCTTCAAAATAACAAAGTCCAAATATCTAAAGTCTCAGAGATGAGCTTCGAACATTGTAAGGGTGGTGTCCTTGGTTACGACTGAACAGATGGAGGTTTCATTGGACCTAAGTAGGGTTTTATGAAGTAACGAATATATAGGGTAGTTATTTAAAGTTTGTAATCTTGGACGCACATTGATGCAACGGTTCTCTTTTGCAACATTGTTCACATAACATTAGATAACTTCGTTCTATTTCATTTATCTGAAGACGAGGACATTTACTTAAAAAAAACATAAGCCAAAAATTTAAAAATTTTGATTTTGAACTAAAAGTGCCTACAACAGACTTACCTCGGCAGTATTGCTTGTAAACAAAATTTAGCTATGAAGGCAGAATTTTTTTTTCCTACTGAACGACCAATCAAAACTTGTTCAAAAGTGTTTTTGTAGTGCTTTAAATTTATAGTTCGTTCCAGTTGAATTTGTTGTTCACAAACCTTTGGGAATTTTCCCTTTTACAGCAGGGCTCCTTCCTGTTTTGCATTTTTAACAGAAATTAATGAACGTAGCAGGCGCAATAATCTTTAAAAAGGTTCCAGCATTTCAATTTATTCTAGCCAAGTAGTAAATTTTCATTTCTGAAAGAAATGCGTATGAAAAAAGAGGGATTAGTCTCCGCTGAACGCGCAGGAAACATTTTAGTAAAAGAGCGAGTCGTGCAAAACTGTTTTCTACTAACACCTGAACAACCTCACTGATCAACATAAGATAAACACGAGTAACCTGGAGTCTTCTAGAAATAAAATGCTGCAACGCCGAGCTAGCTCTTTTGAAATATGTGCGTATATGTAATATACTCCTCGCACATTCAGAATTATCTACTTAGCTTCATGAATCTGCCTCACTTGTTATTGCATTAATTATTTGCTGACGTGCTTTCTTTTCATATTCACTATTATAATATTGTTTCAATGTTGTAGGTATACTATATGGTTTTTGAAAGACTCGCAAATAGAAACCTTTTACCCTATCGCAAATAATTAACCAGAAAAACTACCTCACAAAATCCTAAAACATCTATTTTTTTTTAAAAAAAATGATATGAGTCAGAAATGAAACTCGAAAATTTTAAGAGTCTTGTTTTTGTGTGGTTTCCTTGGTTACAACGGAACGAAACGAAATTTCATTTGGACCAATGTTTCCATATATGTGTCGAATTTACCGTAAATACTTTTAGAAGTATATAACACGTTGATACGCAGTGGTTTAGTGACAGAGAAAACTAGTTATAGATAATTGCGTTTTATGCTATCTGTCTTCCATTACGTAAAGACGACGACATTTCTTAATTTAGTTAAACAAACAAAGGAAAAACAGACAATAAGTGCCTACAACAAATTACTTACCTCTGCAGTATGGCTTGAAATTAAAGCAACAACATTTAGCTAGAAAGCCACAATTTAGTTTTCTTTTGAGAGAAGATTCAAAATTTGTTCAAAAGCTTCTTCGAACTGATATTAATTTAGTCAGACAAAGGAGTCATTCCAATTCAATTTATGGTACACAAATTAAGCCCCTGGAAACTTTCCCTTTTACAGCAGGGTTTCTTCATTGTTTTGCATTGTAAACTGAAATTAATGAACGTAGTTGGCGCAATAATCTTAAAAGAAGTTCGAATTATCCAATTTCTTCTGGCTAAATACCTAACTTTCATTTCTAAAAGAATTACATACGAAAAAAGAGGGACTAGTCTGTGCTGAACGCGCAGAAAGTATTTTGATAAAAATGCGAGTAGTGCATTTTAATAATCAAAACTATTTTCTGTTCACACCTGAACAACCTCGGTGATAAACATAAGATAAACACGAGTAACCTGGGCTCTTCTAGAAACAAAATGCTGCAATGTTAAGCTAGCTTTTTTAAAACCTGTGAGTACTGTACTCCTTTTTTTTCTAAGAACCTTTTTTATAAGAACATGAGATTGAAAACGTACCGCCAAAAATTTAAGAACATGTTAAGAACAAGCTGAGGCTGAAAAAAGGTAAAAAAACAATTATTTATGATTATAACCTGTTGCAAATAATTCATACAGTGGTATTAAAAATTTTTTTTCGTTGGTCCTTTTGACTAGAGTTCGTAGATAATAATTTTACATCCGCCACATGTTTTTCATTTAACAAATCGCAGTTCTTACAGGAATATCGCTTGAGACAAACTGGCAAGAAAGCCAGTACCAGCTACTACTACTACTATACTATACAAACGTACCACATACGGCATGTTGATTATGTTATAGAATTACTCCCTATTAGCATACTATTACTTGTATATTAGAGTTTGAATGTTGTTTATCAAGTATAAATGGTTGTGCAAAGTTTCAAAGTTAGAAACGTTTTCAACTCAGTTCCGTAAGTAATTAGAAACGCAGCCTTCAAAACTTTTAACTTCAAGTTCAAAAACTTTTTCAGCAGTGAGTTCGAACATAAAAAGTTTTTTCTCAAGTTCCTGACGCAACAGATCGAAATTTCGTTTGGACACGACTATTCCGTAATCTATCGACTTTACCGTAGATATTTGAAGTCAATTGCTAAGGAAAAATGTGGAAACACAGGTTCTGTTGACAATATTAGAGACAATATTTTAAAAAACTCTAGATATAGCAAAATTTTAAAGGAAGTTAACTGTGAGACGTGGACAATTGATAATCATAGAAGACTGAGCCTCGGCCAAAGTAAAAATATATTTGATTCTTGACATAAAAACGCCTGCATAAGATGAACTTACCCGGTTTTGCAGTAATGCCTGAAAACAACTTTGAGTATAAAGCCACAACTTTTATACTTTCCTCTGAGTGAAGAATCAAAAATGGTTTTCAAAACATTCTCTTTGAACTGATTTTAATCTATTCCATTCATTGACTTTGTGGTTCACGCAGTTCTTTTCATTCATCAATGCTTACTCAACAATCTGTTTATATAATATGCCTTGGGGGAAATTTCAGTGACAACTCAAATGCCCAGTGAGTAGAAAGTGAGTAACAATAGAAAAACAGGTAACTTGTCGAACAAAGGCCATCTTGGAAGCTATAAAAGAGCCTTCAATTTTTCAAGGAACTTGACTTTCACCCGATAGTTTAGCTAAATTATTAATGCCAGTTGGGTTTGCTACTTTTACTATGATATTGTGAAACTGAAACAAAAAAAAATAAGAAGAAGAACAATAATAACAATAATAGTAATAATAATAACGATTATTGAACTTTTATTGAGTAGTTCTTTTGGGTTTTTTTCTAAATAGCCACAAAGTTTCTAGATTTTATCAATTATTAATGTAAATATTTATAAATGAACTTCAAAATAAAGATTGTTTCTTATCAAAAAATGATAACGATTATAACAATAATAATAATAAAATGGTAATAATTAAAATTTATGTACTTGTTATAGCGCTTTTTAACATATAAACGCGATCAAAAACGCTTTATTATCTGGCTATAGTTCTGTCCAGTATGCTTGTTATAGCTAGGTATAAAGGATCTACCTCTTTTGTGTCTGATCCGTTCACGCTGATATTACCAGTAGTCTAGGAAGTCACTTTCATGACCCTAGTTTTCTTGTTACTGATACAAAGACCAGCTCCGCATGAACTGTTGGTTAACGTTTAATTTGTCATGTAATACAGATTGGACAGTAGGTTAATATCGTCTGCGTAGTCGAGATCATCCAGCTTTCAAGTTAGAGTCCACTGCTAAACCCGTCCCCGGGAGCTTCTTCCGAGGAGAAGGCAAGAGAAGGTTGAGTGCATTGTATTCCGTTTCTCTGACCAAGTGTAGTGGTTCTCCTTGTCATGAACTCGCGCACCCGCTGCGCTAACATTTCCTTTTATATCATTCGAATCTTTAGTGAACATTTTTTTGTTAATTGAATATACTGTACACTTTGATTACTTTACACCTTTTCCTTTTTTATAGTAAAATAATTGACAGCGTATTGTTCGCAAAAAGCTTTAGTTAAGGCATTTTAAGTAGCATACTGGCACATCGTGGTCGGAAAGTCAGGAGTAATTAAACGGAATACAGAGTTAAATTTCATTTTTTGATATATTTCGCAAAGTAACTGTTGCAGATTGGAGCTTAGACTTATTCGTGAATTCGTACAACAATTTGTAGTTTTCACCGCGTGTACTGTAAATTGTTGATTAACAACCCCGAAATCAAGTTTGCTGTACTGCGGTTGAGCTGGCGAGCTAGACCCCACAACACCCCGTGTCTGCTGGCGACGAGAACGCGACACTCCTTATCCAGTCAGCCGCGAGAAGGAATGTGAGTAGAAACAAGAGGCAATCTTGTCTGACTCCGGATTTAACTTCAAGCTTTCTGACAATTATTTTTCATGAATTAGGACGAGAATAGTAGATGTTGATGCTTATCTGTGGGTTTGGTGTAGAGATCAGTTTCGACTCTAACATTGTTTAAGTATACATTAACATCGAAAAAGATCATGATCTGGACGGAAGGACTAGACAATCTGGAAACATTTGTTAACTATCTTAACAGCATCCATCCCACTATCAAATTT